>CANYBF010713504.1:0-20530 GCA_948192965.1 Dalechampia spathulata
CATTAGCATTTGCATTGCATACGATGCTAGGTTTGACATGTCCTGACGTGACGTTTGTAATATATATGATGTTGATGATGAAATGGGATATGTTACATTACTGTTTATATGTGTTTCTAGCACCACTGAGTTTATCTCAGCGCTTGTCATTTGATGAACGTAGGTTCAGAGCCCACGGGAGAGCATTCGGGAAAGGACTAGAGGTCGTCAGCAGAGACAGATCGATCTCAACTTTGGTACGGGTCTTCTGTGGAAAACTCCAGCTCCTTTTGTGTCTGTGTAGCTAGTGTGTATCTAGTATGGCAGTAGCACTGTTTTGTGTATAGCTTTTGGTGGTTTGTATATACACTCACTGATATATAACGGTTTTTATATTTTATGAAATACAGTTGGCCCGTTTGTTTATGTTGCATGAGTATATGAATGGATCCCGGGTCAATGTATGCTTATCACGTTGTTTCCGCAGCACAACCACCATTAGGCTTAGAACAGTCCCTATACGACGTCGCTGGATGTATCCCTGGCGGTGCCAGCACTGGCCTTCTTCTGGGGGCTGCTGTCTGTGTCGCGGGAGCATGTCCTCCTGGGTATGGGCCGGGTGTGACAAGTGTACTGCATGGAAAGGTGAATAATGCATGAATTACTATATGATATGATTAAATTTGAAGGTAAAAGCATGAAAATTATGCTTAAAAGGACATTATAATAAGAGAAAAACATAGGTTAAAAGCATGATTATCAAGGCATACCCAATGGTATATCATAAACAATTTTAAAATAAAACATAACTTAATACAATTTCAAATCAAATTATACATATTTTATCATTCTTTCTTGATCATATTTTTCATTTCAAACTTTCAATAATTTATTATAAAGTGGAATCATTTGATTTCTCCTTTATACATTTTCATATATAATTATTTATAATAAATTCATCAATATTCAATTATAAAAATAATTCATAATTCAATAAGCATTCATAATGTAATAGTATAACATTCATAGGAAACATGAATAATAAGTAAAGTATATTGGAGAAATATATTTGAGTTTTTCCTTATATATCTCTCTAAATAATTATTATATAATTGTAAAGGATTTATATAAAAACTCAATTTAAATTCATATAAATGAGGCCTAATTATAAAATTTTTAAAAATATATTTTAAGACATGTATACTATATTTCAAAATTACAATTATGAATATTAATCTATATGATTCTTATGAGACTTTTCACTTATCTTGCCTTGTTAAAGTTACCTGAACCTACAGACAAAAATATATCATCTTAAGCAAGTGCTTAATGGTATAAGTGATCCAAGTGTCAGAAATAGTATGTAAATGTTCATGTTGTACTCATATAATTCCACAACATTCAATAATATATGATAAAGATAAAAAATAACAAATATTAATAAACATTACACTATTTAACAAATCTTATTTGCATTATAAGATACATCATATATATAGGAGATACAACTTATTAGTAACAAAATCACATTAACAAATAACATCAATACTAATATGATCCAAGTCCATAATCCAATATATATTACAATTCAATATATATTCACTAGTTAAAATTCATCTTGTTAATAGTACAATTGGAATCCAAACATGGTAAATTCACTTAGAATCAAGCATGGTCGTCACAAAGTAATAAGTATGGTTATAGCCCAATTGTGACTTCATCATTAGTGTACTTTCAATATATCCACACATCTTATCAAACATGACATTTACTAAGAAATTAGTATGATAAAAAGGGTCATAAATTAAGCATCACATTTTCTAGGAAACAAGTATGACTAAAAGGGTAAAGTATCAAACATGGCTCAATTACAAAGCCAAGCATGCTTTTACATGCTTATCATATCCACATTCCATTGTATAATTAAGTATCATAACATCTTCAAAGACTTGATTGCATTAGATTAGGAATCATATTATCGTACTACATTTAATTTTGGTATCAACTAATGCCATATACATGACATAATGACACAAGTACAAGAGTTATTAATATCATTAAACATAAATTTAGCAGCATCTCAAAGTCAACTTCAAACTTTCACTAAAAATTCTAAACTCATCCAAGTGACATGAAAATTTACAAACATAATGTTTAATGATTTATCAAACTAGTGGTATTAATGTCATATGATTTGGATGTTCACACCATGAGTTATAAGTAAAACATTCAAGATTATTCAAGTTTCCAATTCCATTATGGGATCAAGACTTAAGAGCAAAATAATCATTTTCTAATTGGAATTGGCTCTTAAATAAGGCATAAAAGTTATAGATCATAATAGAAATTATAGATTTGCATGAGAATCATGTGAAAATTCACACATTTTAATCTTTAAAAGTTAAAATCTCATATGGAAACGATTTAATAATATTTCCAAAGAGGTAGGGTAGATTTTATGTCTTATCTTAAAGTTACTTTTCAAGGCCTTAAAAAGCTTGAATTAAGGAATGATTATTTATGGAAAAATTGTAATTCACTTCAAGATCTTCAAAATGGTATATTATGTGCAAATATTTTACAATCAAAATATAAAATAGCTTATATGAATAGTAGCTTGAAATTCATTCCATTAATTAATCATATTTATGCAAATCATAAAGGCATTAGTTATACATAATCATTTCACCCAAATTATAGCCACATTGAATGACATAATTACACATACCTAAGTAAATTTCATAGCAAAATCTTATAACCAAATTACATCTAAAAAACCCTATAAAGTAGCATCTAAACTAAGCTTTAATAATCAAATTCAACTAACATACCTTATATGAATTCATGCCATTTCTAGCATACAATATTTCCAACATGCTTTGTCCTCACTCATATGCTTTTCAAGTAAATTTCCTAGGAGGTCACCCATACCATAATTTCTTTAAGCCAAACACATTTAACTTTTGAGTTATTATGCAATGAGTGATAAAAAGGTCATTAGTATGGGTAGTAACCATTAAATATCTTAAGTTATTTGCACTTATACAGTACCTTATTTGCATAATCTTAAAATCACTTAAGAAATTTTCAATTGTACAATCTCATCCTTATATAATCTTAGAATATCTCTTATTCGATTGTGAGATTAGTTCATTTATGTGCCTTTCTACTTAAAAGCTTGCTAAAAGTTGCTCCTGTCACATGCCCCTATCTTTCACTTAATTCATCTCTAAATAACAAATATATTAAGAGGGGTCCTCGCTCTAATAGCATATTACAATAATCCAATTTAATGACTACTTTCATAATTTAACAGAAGATATTTCTAACATGCTTTATCCTCACTTATATGCTTCTTAAGTAAAATTCCTAAGATGTCACCTATCTTAGAATTTCTCTAAGCCAAGCACATTTAACTTTAAAGTTCTTATAAAATGAACATTTAAAAGGTAGGTGCACCTTGTTAGTATAGATAATACTTATCAAATTTCTAAACTTATTCTTAATTGTATAGTCATATACTTGCACAATCTTGAAAACTACCTGAGTTATTCTTAATTATATAGTCTCATCCTTACATAATCTTAAGATCCTTCTTATTCGAATTGAAGATTTGCTCATTCATTTGTACTCTCTTTAGCATCAATAGTCACTTATGTAATTTTAATTATCATAAAGAATTTGGTAAGAAATAGAATAAAATGCATAATAAATCATATGATTCATCCTTTAATGTATATAATTCCATTCAATAAAACATCATTGAAAAACTAAATTAATTCACTTTAAAAGGAACCAAACCTAATAGAAGAGAGAGCTTAAAAGAAAATGAGTCTCTTTAAACTAATTAGTTCCTTATAAAGTGAATTAGTTATAATTATTGCAAGATAAAAAATGATACTCATACATTTGAGTTTGATAAGAGTATCATGAAGTGAAAAGCTTAAAATTTATGCCAAACAATAATTCACTTTCAAGGTAAAAAAGTTCTTTAAACAATGAATGTCTTACCATCTAAGAAGTCCTCATTTAGGTTCATAAACTATTAATTAAGTGAATATGCAATCAATTTCCAAAATAGCTTAATAATTAATTTAACTTATACTTATGTGTGTATCCAATCTAAAAATTAAAATTAGTCTTATTATACACCTCTTATGCTCATATAATTTTGTTTACTTAGATATGTAACTAACATGATTCTTCTATTTTAACACATGTATGCTTAATTCCATTAGTAAGGATTATCTAACATAAATGGGTGCCTTATTAGATGGCTGACACTAACATTAATCTATGTATTTATGCTAATCTTCAATGATAAGAGGATAAGGTTAGCTAGTCATGCTCTATTATCAATATTCTTATTAAAAGGGAAAGAAAATTCAATTGGTAAGAATGATGTTTATGTAGTCTAATAATGCAATTTAATTATACACTTTAAGATATAGTTTAATCCATTTAATTAACTCAATAAATAATGAGCTTTTTATTTCAAATACCATTATGCATAATGGTTTAAGTCATGCATTAGCTCTTCTCAACATGAGTTAATGAACCATTTTCTATATGTAAATTCACTTATAGGCTAATTTTTACATTCATCACAAGCAAATCATATTTGATTTAATTATTTAATATACCATGATAGTTGCTCCTAATTACACATTTTCATCATTTTAAGTTGCTTTATGTGTAAGAAAGTTGCAAAACAATTTAATTATGTTAGCATACACATTCACCTTAACATATTTGATGGTATGCACATTTAATCCTAACCATGCAAATATGTCACATATGATTGGTAAAATGTGTTCCCATAAAATGATTACTCACTTTATAAGGGATAATAAAATTTTTTAAAAATTTGATGGAATATATCCTACTTATAAATTTAACTATCAATTCAATTACCTATGGCTTTGCATGATCACCTAGTTGTATAAATAAATATATATTTATATAATTATAGCAAGCCATCAAGTAACTATTATATGTATCATTTATATAACATAAATAATCCATAAAAGCAACCACTAGATAGTTTTAGCTTTACACCATATATATAAGCATAAGATATTTAAATGCCTATAAACTATATGAAGATAATTGCATAGATAAAACATTCTCTAGGAATACATGATACTATCAAAAAGCATCTTCAAGGATTATACAAAACTTATAGTGTGCTAATTATGTTAGTGCATCACTGATCTGAAAACCCCTTTAAACTACTTTAATCTAGGTTCATCAAGAGATAAACATTGATTATCTAACTTAGTGGTGCCTAATGATAAGTCCACTATAAATAAAACTCAATTCACCTTCTTATCATAAGTATAATTCATGAACAAAATAAATAATGGACAATAATAACAATATATTATAGATAAAACTTTGTAATTAATAATATATATATTTCATAGTAAAATATCAATTGATATAATTCCATTTCAATAACTCTTCATATCATACAACATCATCATAAATTATTCATGCTTCTCATTCCATATGTTAATATCGTAAGTATGATAAGTTATATGTCAATGAATGCAAATATGTATTACATTCCTTTTTTCTTTGTCATCTCATCAATCCTTTATCATCTCATCAACTCTTTATCTTTGATTATGCATAATTTATACTTGGTATATTCTCAATAATTTATTTTTCTAGTTTATATTTATCTCCTTTATCTCTTTATCATATTAATATATAAATATATTAGCACCACCCTTATACCTCCTTTATTTATAAATATATAAATATACCGGAACCACCTTTATTTTGCCTATATATATATATATATATTTGTATATAAATGCTAGTGTCTCCCTTATTTCTCTATAATATCATGTTGATGAAGTATGATGCATGATTTAATCATGTATGCATTTGCATAATAATTTCTTAATTTTAAACTGATAACATATGAAGATATATATATACATCATATAACTAAAAAATAAATTAATAACAGTCAAGAAGTTCATAATATTTATCAAGATGATACGTTTGTATCTAGAAAGCCTTTGATTTTACCTATTGAACTTATTTATAGATTAATTAATATTAAGCATAAACTTATTATCTCTTTACCTTTGATACTTTGTTGGGTCTGAGAAATAGTTCATCTATCCTTTGTACTTATTGCATTTTAATTCCTTATAACTTTAATCAAATGAATTATCATGATAACTTAATTCATATAATAACTCAACATATATTAAATCATATAACTTAAGGCCTTTGATTCATTTATTAATTTGCTTTTTAATTAAATAGTTATCTATCCTTGCATATTCTATACACATTTTCAATTTAGAAACCCATTCAACCATTCTATTGAATTCATGCATCAATGTCATAATAATTCATGTCCAAACATATTGTATGCTTAGTTACTTTAATTCCTTTAGTGCATTAAATTAATTTATAAACGATTTATAGATATTTATGTAAATCATTCTCATATTCTTGTATACATCTTCCATAACCAAAATAATTTTTGGCTTATCCTAACCATATTTGCATGACCATGTATAATCAATTTATTTTACATAAAAAGAACTCTTTCACATTTCATGCATGATTAAGCGCACATTCAAACTTATTATTTTTAGAATAATATCCATTACTATACATCATTCATTACACATGCAATGCACCTCTACTATTTATTTATGCATTCAATTCCTAACTGTTTATCAATTTATATTTAGACATTTCTAAACAAAGCTCTTAAAGGAGTTGATTACCTAATCCCATTAAGAAACTAACCTATATGTGCAAAGGTTGCCTAACCATGTAACAATTGGAATGCTTGTAAAAGGTAAACAAACATATACATATATGCTTCATGATTTAACATTTGGTTGCTTACATCATATATTATTATTAAGTTAATATCAAGTTAGGTAGTCAAAATAAGATTTTCATGCATTAAATTCTTGTTAACTTCTAGGACAAATCTATTGTTAAACTAATTCATAATTCAAAGTAATGATTTATAAGTCATTGTACAAACATAAAAAGTCATATTGAGGGTCCAATGGCTATATAATTAATCATGTAAGTCAAGCAATATCATCTTGTAACCAGATCATTTTCTTCAAGGATTTAATTAATGTATTTAGCCCCTTTAACCTGATCTTAATTATTAACATAAATACATTGACCACTAATGCATTTATCCCTTCTAACCTAAACTTAATTATTAACATAAATACATTGACCACACGGTCTAATCTTATATAAGAATGGTATGTGATTACTTTATGCATAAGTATTAAAATGTATACAAATAATTTAAACTATAAAGTGGTCATCATGTTCATTATTAGCATCTGTTAATGCATTTAAAGGACTCTAATTAATTAAGTTTCTATGATTCATCAAGGTTGAATATCCTATCAACTAAAACCTTATAATTAACCATATGCATTTCTTAGCCTTAAGTTCACTTTCTTTTTGAATTATAAGCATTAACGCATAGCATAAACACACTTATACAATATCTCCTAAGTTCTACCCATGACCAGCTTAACTATTCCATATGTTAATGCCTAATAAATTCCATGCTAAATGACATGATAAAATCATTAATTTCTAATCAAGCCAAACATGTAACTATACAATTGGAATTCAAGTGTTAAAACCTTCCTCCATGCATCAACCATATACTTTATGCAATTCTAGTTTAATAACTATTATCAAATTCATATGAGGTAGAACAACTATATGTAAACATTAATTAAATCCTTTCACTTATAATAACCCCTTTCATACTTAGGTTTACTTATGTTATCATTAGTTGAAGCATTTGTAATCTTGAGTATATTATGACAACTAAGAATCATACATCAATTACATAATATTCTTTTGGTGGTTTTTGGTTTGCTACAACCATAAACGCAATAGAGATCAAGAATGAAGGACATCTGCATTGAATGTAAGAGTTACTATCAAACTATCACTTCAAATCTCTAAACTGTTTTCTTCGTGTTTTGATGCAAATATCATCTTTTGGTTTGTTGTTTTAAAATAAAAATTTTAAATTTCTTCCGCTGCTTATTAACTACACAAACCAACAGTTTCCACATGATGAGGGTATGGTTATTATCGCAGCAGATGATGAGGTTGCCCTAGCTTGCATCAGAGAGGATGTCCCTCTCATGACTAGTTTTTAGATTACTACCATTGGAGAACCTGAGACATACTTGCACTAATCAAGTCTCACAATGGAGAAGAAGTTGTATAACATGAACTTCATGCCTGGTAGAGGTTTAGGCCAGTACCAGCAAGGTTCGGTGGAGTTCAATATCCCTACAACCATGTGGGAGGAGAGGTATTGCATTTGGTTTGATCCCTGTACTTTGGAAAAGCCATAAGAGTGCAAGATGGTTGCTTATCCAGGAGGAGACACAATATAATCATGTTCCTAAGTTGCCTAACTCAGAGGACTTCTTTGATTAGCAGTTTGCATCTTTGGTGATCTTTGTGATTTTTTAGCCTTTACAGCATCTAAGAAGGTTGCTATTACTTTCTCCACCATCAACCCTAATGATACTTTTTAGATCTTCAATGATGTTGCTAATCTTACCACCAGTTTCCTTGAGCTAGAGTCTTCTATAGTTGCCACATTAGAGTCCAAGCTATAGAGTTTGGATATGGAGGATTTACTTCTTGAAAAGATCTACGAGGACATCACCATACTTATAGACAATACCTTTCATGAGATTTTATATAAGGATAATGATGTCCCTATCTGTGTACTTTTTAGTTATGATGTAATCCCTTTAAAGTTTAATGCAATGAAAAATAGCTTTACTTATGTTTGCAATATGTATTCTGATGGCATTGTGCATGAACATGAACATTACATGAGCATTTTTGATATTAATGCATCATGCATTGAAACTATTAACATTAGCATAGGTAATAGGCCCTACCCTCTCTAAATTGCATCAGATTTAACCCTTGATGAGAGAACATAAATCATTAGAGTGTTAAAATAACATATAAAAGAATTTGCTCTAGGCTATAAAGACATGTTAGGTGTGAACAAAACTATTGTAGAACACAGAATTCTTATCAGACTTGACCACAATGGGCTTAGAAGGTTAAAGAGGATATCCAAAAGCAGTTGGATGCCAAGTTCCTTGAAGTGGTTGACTATTCCAAATGGTTGGTCAATGTGGTTCCAATTCTTAAGAAAGATGGCAGGGTTAGGGTCAATGTAGACTATAGGGATTTGAACAAGGTGTATCTGAAGGATGACTTTCCTTGCCTCATATCAATGTATTAGTCAACAGTGCAACTGCTAGTGCTATGTACTCCTTTACTAATAGGTTTTCTTGGTACAGTTAGATTCTCATAGCTATTATTGATAAGGTGAAGATAGCTTTACCATAAAATGGGGGACCTATTACTAAAAGGTATGCCCTTTAGCTTGAAGAATGTAGTTGCTACCTATCAGAGAGCAGTAACAACCCTGTTGTATGATCTAATCCACAAAAAGGTTGAAGTTTATATGGATGATATGATGATGAAGTTTACCACTAGAATAGAGAATTTGGCTGCTCTTGACAAATTTCTCACATGGGTTGAGAAGTATAGGCTCAGGCCAAATCTGAAGAAGTACACATTTGAGGTGACATCCAGTAAGCTATTGGGTCATGTAGTCAGCTAGAGGGGTACTGAGGAAGAACCTAATAATGCAAAGTTAATTTATGAGATGCTTATTCCCAAAATTGAGACCAAAGTTAGGGGATTTATGGGATAGCTCTAGTACATTAGCAGATTCATTGTTAAGCCCACTACTATCTGTGATCCCATCTTCAAGCTTTTATGGAAGAACCAGCCTTTGGTTTGGGATGAGAACTGCTAGTTTGCATTCAAGAGAGAAGCATTATCTCTTTAACTCATTGATTCTGCAACCACCTCAATCGAGAAAATCATTGTTGCTTTATCTAGCTTTAGAGGAGGAGTCAGTGGATGCTATGATGGCTTAAAAGAATGAGGCTGGAATTGAGTATATTGTTTACTACTTGAATAAGAAACTATTACCAATAGAATACAAATATAGCACTATTGAGAAGTTGTGCATGGTTATGGTACGGTTCACTAAGAAGCTCAGACACTACTTCTAATCATACCAAGTTCAGGTAATCTCTAAGGTTGATCCTATGAAGTACTTATATGAAGCTCCTTCACTGGTGGGGAAGCTTTTGAGGTGACTGATCCTATTATCAAAGTTCCAAGTGTAGTACATCATTGAGAAGGTGATCAAAGGCAGAGTGATTTCCAAATTCTTAGCATCCAGGCCAATGGATGACTCTGAAACATTTGAACTGGACTTCTTAAATGAGCACTTGGGGTAGTTGATGTCCAGAAATGGTAGTTGCGCTTCATTGGCACAGTTAATAGAAGAGGTGTAGGCATATGAGTCATGCTATTCACTTCTAAAAGTGAAATAATTATGATTTCAAAGTGACTGAGCTTTCTAGTAACCAATAACATGGTTGAGTATAAAGCATGTCTTTTTGGGCTCAAAGCATTACTAATGATCGATACCTAATATGAAGGTATTTGGTGATTTGATGTTTGTCATTCATTAATCCATGATTGAGTGGGATGTCAAAGAAGAAAGGGTCAAGCTTTATGCTGAATACATAAGGCTCATGATTTACAATTTCAGCTCATGTCAATTCATTCACTCTCCATATGATAAGAATCAGATGGTCCATGCTTTATCCATATTAGCTTTAATTTATGAGTGACCACAGTACTAAGTTCAGCCTGTGTTTATCGAGTAATCGAGGATTCCTTGCTATGAAGGAGAACGGGTTATGGTGCTAGACCAATAAGATGAGACTCCATGGCATACTGATATCATGAACTTTTTGAGAACCAGTGCTTATCCAAAAGAAGCTAATAGACTAACAAGCTAGCTTTACAAAGCCTAACAGCCAACTTGACATGGTATCATGGTGTTGTCTATAGAAGAATAGTCGATGGTCTACAACTTTGATGCATATCAGGGAAGGTGATCAAATCAGTCATGCAGATAGTGCACACTGGTGTATATAGGTCCCATATGAATGGATTCGCTCTATACAGAAAGATCTTACATCAAGGGTATTTATGGCTTACCATAGAGACAAACTACATATAATTTATGCGGTGATGCCATGAGTGCTAGATTCATGGAGATCTGAGACATATAGCATCGATTGAGTCGTAAAATTTGATAATTCTATGGCCTTTCTCAGCTTGAGGAATTGACATCATGGGTGACATCCATCATAATGCTTCTAATGGGCATCGATACATATTAGTGGCTGTTGACTACTTCTCTAAGTAGGTTGAGGCAGAATCCTACAGTAAACTAGGGATAAAGTAGGTTACCAAGTTTATAGAGAAGAATCTCATATGCCAATATAAGGCACCACATCACTTGGTGTCCAGCAATAGAGTGCAATTCCAAGTCCAGGTCGTCAATTTGTTAGACAGATATGGGATTGAGCATCATTGATCTTCTCTATATTGTGCTTAAGCTAATAGAGCAATCGAGGTAGCTAACAAAATGATCAAGCAGATCTTGGCTAAGATAGTGTGAACTTATAGAGATTAGCATGGGCAGTTACCATTTGCTTTATGAGGTTACAGAACTACTGCAATGAGTTCTACAAGTGTTGCCCCCCCTTACTCTCTAGTTTATAGCACATAAACTATATTGCCAGTTGAAGTGGAGCTGAAGTCACTTTTGGTTATTCTGAAAGCTCAGTTGCTAGAGGTTGAGTGGAAAAAGGCTAGATATGAATAGCTGTTGCTATTGATGAGAAGGAATTGAAGGCTCTTTATCATCTACAGCTTTACAAAAAGTGCATGGTGAGTGCATTTTAAAAAAAAAGTCAAGCCTATTACTATACAAGAAGGTGATATAGTCGTAAAGCTAGTTATATTGGCTATCTATGACCTGCATGGAATGTTTAGACCTAACTGGGATGGCCCATTCCTAGTTAAGAAGATTATGTCCAAAGGAGTTGTTTGCATTTTAGACTTGGAGGGTAATGAGTTCTCAGAACCTGTCAATCTTGACCAGCTGAAGAAGTATTTTATCTAGAGCAAAGGGTAAAAATAAGAGCAAAATAAAAGTAAAAAGTTTGGTGAGCTAAAAACCTACATAGGCAGCTCATGCAAAAGTTAAGATAAGAAAAAATGCTTGCTTGATAAGTTAAAAATCCGCTTGGATGGCTCATGCAAAGGTTAGAGCTCATAAAGCAAAAGGAGAGTGTTAGAATAATTGATAAGAAAATCTCATGCAAGAACAATCAATGATAGGGGTTAGGTCTTATGCATATCAGGAAACTTTTATGTCACTTTTAACATTTTTTATGTGAATATTTTAATCTTATTAATGCAAATGGAACATATGTTCATAACTTAGCCATAATTAATACTAGTTTCAAACATAAAGCATTATCTTTCTTTATTGTATACAATTTTATTGCCTAACAGTTTCTTGTAGTATAGAATCCTAAGTATGGCGCAATACCCACATCTTATACTCATCATCTATAGTAGATCCAACTCTAATGATCTCTACTAGCATGATCATGCGGTGAGGCCAGGTCCTCTTTACATGCTATAGGAAGCATGATAATAGTCATCTTCTCTTGAACTCAGTCAGCTGAGGAATAGTCTATCTGTGATCATACTGATGATGGACTCTCATCGGACTGTAATGAGTGCAGTATCTAAATCTCAATAGCAGAATGTAGTTTATGCATGTTCTCACCATCATATGTTGTATGTGTTACCATAAACAGGTCCACTGGACCTCACTCTTTGGGATGGCTCTCATCCACTTGACCAAGCCATTGAATGTCAATGTCCTCACCTTGTCAAAGGTGTAGCCTCTTTTCATATGGCTATAAGTACCTCTATAGATCACTCGTTAGTGGTGCCAGGATCCCTAACTTCTCTTGAACCTAGATTTATATAAAAAAAGAAAGAATAAAATAAAATAAAAGCTTACAAAGTTGAAAACCTTGCAAAAGGCTACTTAGGCAAAAATTAGAGTGACTCACTAAGCTAAAAACCCAAAGGGGCAGTTCAGGCAAAAGTTAGGGTCCAAAGCAAAATCAATAGCTTGATGAGCTGAAAACCTAATAAGAGGCGACTCATGCAAAAATTAAGGCAAAAATATAGCATTTCTAAGTTTAAAACCTGCAAAGGTGGCTTAGAACTATTACCTATAGTAGAAGCAGACTACTGCTAAGGCATCTGGATTGACCCTGCCTCACTCTATCTAGCCCTAGGATTGTCTCTACCATGATCATCGGAAAAGGGGTCCAACCCTATTCTATCTGGTTTATCATTAAGCCAATCAGTAAATCCTTATGGCTAGATGGGTCAATGAATAGAAACTATGTAGCAATCTGAATCTTGCTACCCTTAGCCATGAAGGGATAGTCACTAGCTTATGGCTATATAATCAAAAGAGAGCAGTAAGATCTACAGAGCCCTTTGTAGTCAGCAGTGAGCTTGCTATAGTTGGACTAATGTCAAACGCCCTGATCAGATATGAGATGGCCTCTCCTATAGGCATAGGCACTGTCAGCATCACTGCTATGCTGCATGTGACTCTAAGGATAGCAAGAAACTCCTCATACATTGGACATAGCTCTACATGACCAAACTGGAAGACATGGGCCATTGGATCCTAAAATTGCACAACAATATGCAGAAAAGGCAATGTTAAGGGAGACTTATTGGAATATCTTCATATACCAAAGTCCAAACTCATCTAGTTAACTCCATTCAATGTTGCCCCACTGGCAGGAAAGAGTACGGAAAGTGGACAGTGATTGCTGAGTCATCGTTTATCTAGTTTTTGTATAGAAGAACAAACAAGTTATGTTTTGACAGAGAAGTATAAGGCATGATATTCTCATAGAAGAATAATGATAACAAGCATTTTATGTTTTCACTAGTAAATCCAAAAGATATAGAGTTTAAGTAGTTGAAAATTTATAGTGTTCATACACCACAGCCTGAGTGTATTAGGCCTTCATGCTAGGCTATATTACTCTATCTTATGCTTTAATACATAAGCTTAAGAGTTTTAACATAATGTATATGGAATTTGGCATCACGTCTACCCTAGGCATCATCATCTCTTGACTACTCCTCATTTGGACTAGGACTATCAAGATCTCAATTTTGTACTACTCTAGGTGCACCATAAATTGAGTGATCTTACTACCTATATGATCAGTCATCCAAGTATAGCGATCTTGCTACAAGCATCAACTCGTCTACATTTACACAAACATATAATCATATAAGTCATGCATCCATGCATAAACATCATAATCATAACAGGTGCTTACCTGGACGTCCTGCATCTCAAAGTTGTGGTAGTGGCGCAGTCTGAGCAGTAATCTTGTAGTGTCAGCCATGGCATCCTGAAGCATCTACACAGGTTATGCATATGTTAGATTAACATAATCAACAATATACTAATTCACTTCATATACTTATATGAGTGGTGTTTGATGGCTCAAACTTAATCTCATCCCTCATTGAAATTGAGAAGGATGACTCATATGGGTAGTCAAGCTTGTCATAAGTATAGATCAACGGGTTCTAAGGCCACATCAGCTGACCCTCAATAAAGCTCTATGGATATTCATAACTGAAAGGCACATCTAGAGTGTTGGGCTCTGGTCTCAATAGCATCATTCCAGATACAATATTGTATGATCTTTTTGAGGTATTACCACCTTAAGAACTACCAATAGTTGGTGAACCATGACATCCACCCCTGCTACCAGAAGTGTCGAGCATACCACCAGACCCGCTCGCTCTACCATTCTGGCCCTTGCATTTAGATAACTCAATAGGCCTTAGTAGTTACATCTAGATGAAGGTATGATAATCCATTAATGATTCTAATAAGCGCTCTCATTTGGGAATGCTGATGGTAGTTTTACTCGATTACTCTAATTTATTGCAAGCATACAGGTTATTGTAGTATGATATCAATCCTACAAGGATTTAACTATTTATCCACCATACTTTGATTTTTAACTTGTTTAAGCAATAATAGTGGTTTAAATTATCAAGTACAATCAACAAATACAAAATCCAGTATTAAAGAAGCAAAATAATATTAAGAGCATGAAAACAATATTAAGAAGGATAAGAATTAAAATTTGAATCACCAAGTTAAGATAATTCTCATGTGATTATTACTACCCAAGATATCCCAAAGCATCAACCTTCTTCTCTCGAGGTAAAGCCAACTAGATTTCTTAATAATCTCGGAATCACTCTCTCGATCTATCTCTCTCAACTAAAGAAACCATTAAGCAATCATATAGGAACTAGGTGAATATGCAAATCTCTTATACACACAAACCAATCTAAATATTCAAAGCAATTTATGAATCAACTCTTGTTGCAAACATGAAAGCATAAGATTTCATTTCTTAATCAAATCTTTTAATTAAACATTCACAGCAATTTAATCAAGTACATTAAACTATCCCAACAAGGGATTTCACGATTTAATTCCTCCGGAGATAAGTTAGCCATACATGACTTAGGAGAAAATAACAAGAGAAAATGAAGAAAACCAAGAAGGAAAAAAAAAACTTTTGCAAAATTGAATGCCCTTGCCTCTTGCTTGCTTTCTCATTTTAATTCTTGAGTGGAAGTAACACTTAGCCCCATCTTGGATTTATTAATTTCTCCACCCATAACTCTTTCCATGTTGTAGGTTAAATTGCCCATTAGTGTTCTTTTAATGTGTTTTGTTTTTTCTTCCCATGGAACCCACTTTCTCCACTTAATCTGCTAGAAAATTATGCTTTTTAATTATCCAATAATTGATAAGTCATGATCATTGCTTTTAGAGTCACGATCATGACTTTTTCCAACAGCTTTCCTCTTGAGTTCTACTTTGAGTCATGATTGTGACTTTCAATGTCATAATTATGGCTTTTTCAGAAGGTTTCCTCTTGCTTGCTGCCCTTTGCCACGATCATGACTTTGGTCTTCATGCCCTAAAAATCTTCATTTCTCAGTGTTTGCTCTTCTAACACTACGCACTTAATAAACACATCAAATCCCACTAAAAACATAACAAAATAGACACTGATTAATCATCCTAAAATGCCTAAAACACCATGTAAATTGATACACATCAACATCCCCACACTTAAACCTTTACTTATCCTCAAGTAAAGATAAAATAATACAAAATGATGATTTATAATGTACTTGTGATATGACAATCGTATTTCTCAAAACTAAACATTTTCAACAATCGTCACCCTTTCTTATGCAATTCTTTTATAAACTTAGCAAATCCTTAGGAGTTGAGAAACTAGAAATATTTAACATAGATAATTAAGTTTAATCATTCATATAATTGCACTAGTAAACATAATATAACTCATTATCTCTTACCTAAACATGCAATGTGGTAATTAGTTTGCCGTTGTATGTTGGTTTTGATGAGGATCATAAGGTTTTTATTCTCTTCTTTCTTTTTTCTTTTTATTTTTCTTTTCCTTTTTACTTTTGATTCATCTTTTAGCTTCTTGTTCGAGAGTTAGGTCTTTCTCATCGAGTACCCTACGCTTTTGGTGACTATCCTTGGTTACTTGACATACTACCTACGTTCGAATGACTACTAGCGTTGTTCTTATCACTAAGGCCAGCTTCAGGCACCCTTAATGATAGCAGAATAATAGCTTTTCCTTTTTTGGCTTTTTATTTTGATTTTCTTTTTATTTTCCTCAATCATTTCCTTAATGTTCTAAGTTTCAAATTACCATATCATATGTCTAAACACTTCCAAACAAGTTACACTCTGTTACCTAGTGCAATCATAAAATAACTAAGCTTATTATCTAAGGTAAATATTTGTGCTTTCTTAAACCTAATGATTTATCAAGTTTATAAATGAATTACACAAGTTAAGGTGATTTCGAGCTAAACTTGTCCATTTTTTAAAAAAAACCCATGCCATATTACCAATAATTACATAATCATAATCAAAGTTATGCAATTACTCAAACAAACATACTAAAATAAGACACACAAGGACATAAAACAAAACATGCAATAATAAAACATGCAAAAGTAGAAAACAAGCACACAAACATCCCCACACTTAAAGAACACATTGTCCTCAATGTAAAAGTACACAAACAAAGAAAAATTAAAATACAAATAGGTGAAAGGGTTGGAAATCAGTTGCTTGGCAGAGGGGGAGAGCTAGGCGATGAAGGAGTAGGTGAGAGAACATGGACTCTCGATAATTATAAGAATTTCAACATTTTCTTCATTTATCAGCATTGCTCCCTATGGATGTTATTCATTGTTGCCTCTACTCGTATGAGGTAAGTGGCATTTTTAGCATTTCCCTGCTTCAGCCTTCTTAATAGTGCCTTAATGGAGTTGTCCACTCTTGCTTCAGCTGTATGCACTTCCTCTTGCTATTGCTCTTCTTGGTGCTCTTCTCCTGGAGCAGTGCCTACCTCTTACTCCTCATTCTCATTATCATCTTTATCCTATCGGTCGCCATATGCTTTGAACTATAGTCCTTTTGGATCTAAGAGCCCTGTATCTTGTAAGTACTTCACATAAAATTTATCAAATGGTAAAAGTGTTAGGTTAGAGAAGTCTACATCAAAATAGTCGATGATGGCGGTGATAATGTGGCCTAATCCTAACTTTCTACTTTGAGGTCTTGCCATCCTTATGAAACCCCTCATGAGATGAAGGATTCCTATTTTGAAACCTTATCATTCTTTATTTTAGCAAACATAGAGAAAACCACATACTTATGAAGAAAAATTAAAGCAAAGTCTTTAATAAGCAAGTTAGGTGCATTCTTAGTGTCGTATGCTAGGATGCATCCCATGATTTTAGCCTAAAAGGCCTTAGGCCTAAAGCTATTATGTGAGGATGAAAAACCATGTTGGGGTAATTCTAATGCATCCTCAATCATATCATAGGTCATCTCCATTGGCCTGCCCCTAAGTCTAAACTTAATTCTACCTATCTTGTTACCTACAAAGTCATAAGTAGTGTAGAATTCATGAGTGATCTCCTTGTACATATGGTGTTCATTAATAATGAAGGTGCCGTATCCTAACTTTGAAGTACATGCTTTTAAAGGGGTAAGGATTTCTAATCACTTAAGCAATTTCAAGTCAAAGTAATGGCAGAGGATGAGTTACTTCTTACTTACTTGAAGGTATTTCCTACCTTCCTTCGATGTGTAAATTGGAAAAGGCATGCTATATTGGTCAGAAATGTCAATCGTGGATGTTTCTAAGGCCTTACCCTTGTCCTTTGTGTGCTTAGAATTTTGCTTTACTCTTCTAGACATATCTATAATTCAAGGTCAAGTTATCTCAATCAAGCAATAAAAGAAAAAAAAACAAAATCTGGCTCATTTATATTCGGTCACGATCATGGCCTTAAGAGTCACGTTCGTGACTTTCAATTTTGTTCTTCCCCCCTTTTTAATTTCTTTCAACAAATTCATAAGTCCATGATAGGAAATGAAAAATCACAATATATACAATGCAACACACTCTAAACTCATCCTTAAATCATCCCCAATATTGCATAAATCACTATTCTTATGAAAACTTAGAATTAAAAAAATTAAGAAATCAAGAATAAGAGAGAGAGAGATCACTAACCTCTTGAGATGATGATGATTCAAGAAGAAATGTAATGAAAATTAAATAATATAATTGCTAAGATGATGGGAATATGATAAAAATTGAGTTTTATGAAGAAAAGAGAGTGTTTTTAGGAATTGGGTGTGAGGAGGCAAGAGTGATTTTATGTTTTAAATGTGAAGAGCTGCTTATGACTTAAGAAATTTTACTCAAAATTGCTGCATAGGTCTTGGTTATAATCATTGCTTTCAAAGTCACGATCATGTCTTTCTCCAAAAATGTTTCTCTTATTTCACCCTATTCGGTCACAATCGTGACTCCCAATGTCACGATTGTGACTTACACTTTCTTTCCTTTACTCATTTTATTGACCTTTATTTTTTTTATTTTTATTTTATACTAATAAAACACACATATTTAACCTTTAAAAAAATCAAGTAATCAATATTAAAATACATTGTAAAAATCAAAAAAATCCTATAACAATACTAAAACATACTTAAAACTAGAAGACATAAAAGCACACTTCACATGGTAAGTTTAAGGTCATCAGTTGGACCTTACCTCTTACGGGCTTACTCAAATAATGTTACCACTTTCGGCTTGTGAATCAAACCTCCAAGGTATACCTTGCATCTCTACCCGTTAACTTTGAATGTTTCTCCATTCTCGTTCTTTAGCTATAATGCTCCATTATCAAAAACTTGTGCAACTTCAAACAGACCGCTCCACCTTGATTTGAGCTTTCTACAAAATAACTTCAATCTAGAATGGTACAAGAGCATGTTATCACCAACTTTAATGGATTTTACCTTGATATGCGCATCATGCCATTGCTTGGTCTTCTCCTTGTATAAGTTAGCATTCTCGTATGCTAAGTGTCTTATCTCTTTTAGTTCCTGCAGCTGTAAAAGCCTCTTTTCCCATGCCTTCTTCAGATCATGATTTAAAAACCTGATTACCCAATATGCCTTATGCTCCAGCTCTACTGGTAGGTGACAAGCTTTTTCATAAACCATCCTATAGCGAGTTGTACCTATAAGCATTTTGAATGCTGTATGGTATGCCTAGAAAGTGTCATCAAGCTTGGCTGCCCAATCCTTCTTGGAACTATTCACTACTTTCTTTAGAATCTTCTTCAATTCTCTATTAACAACCTCCACTTAGCCATTAGTTTAAAGGTGATACGCAGTGGATACCTTATAATGTACATTGTATCGCTTGAGTAAGGCCTCAAATTTGGCATTGTAAAAGTGTGTTCCTCCATTATTGATTATTGATCTTAAGACCCCAAACCTTATGAAGAGCTTTTTGATGAATCGGCTTACTACTCTTCCATCGTTGGTAAGGCTAGCAACTACTTTAGCCCATTTGGATACATAATTGACTCCCACCAAGATGTATTTGTTTCCTATGGATGTAGGAAATGGTCCTATGAAGTCCAAACCCCATACATCAAACTCTTCTACTTCTAGAATTGAAGACAAGGGCATCTTATCTTGCTTGGAAATGTTGCCAGTTCTTTGGCACTTATCATAATGCATCACATAAACCCTTGCATCCTTGAAGATGGTTGGCCATTAGAATCTACATTCCAATATACAACTTATCATCTTGTTTTCACCATAATGCCTAGTGTAAGATAAATCATGACAATGAGTTAGTATAGGCACTATTTTTTCTTCGGAGACATACTGTCGCACCCTCATTTTGGACCAGCTTGATCTGGATCGATTTAGGAATGCCTCTGGGTCAGTTTGGGTTAGCTTCAGGCCAATCCAAGTTGATTTAGGGCTTTCTAGGCCGTTCTGGGCCAACTTTGGCCGTTCCAGGGT
>CANYBF010713573.1:0-19577 GCA_948192965.1 Dalechampia spathulata
AGAGGCTATGTGTGCCACATGTCATGCTATGTGTGCCACACCTTCTCCATGTGTGGTGCACATAGCCTGATGTGCGGCGCGCATAGTTCGCATTTTTCCAGAAAAACCGTATTTTCAACCATATTTTCGCTGTATTTTGACGTATCCAGTGGTATTTGAGTTTCACAATAGCTCAAGTATTCTGGAAAAGTCATAAATTAATTTTTACATAATTAATTTTAAGGCTAAAATCAAGTAGATCTGAATGATTTATGATAGATCCAGAACCCCAAGTGCACGATCTAGCTACTGGAGTCACTGGAAAATTCAAAACTGAAGTGGTTCAGGAGCGGTTTGGGTTGAAATAGGGATTTTTTGTAAAAACCAGGATCTATGTGCGCAGCACATAGATCTATGTGCAACACACATGAGGGACATGTGGCGCACATAGAGCCATGTGTGGCGCACATAGCTTTGAAAACCGGAAGAAAATCGAAATTCTTTTAGCAGAAACCCTAGATTCGGCCCCGATCTAGGTAGATCGGACCCAAAACCGGGTTTTTGCTAGAGGATTTGCATCCAAATCATGAAAAATAATTTTTGGTTTGAAAATTATTTAAAATCCGGCTTGTTTAAGGCAGATCTAGGGCACCCAAGGCATGGAAAAGCCTTGAATGGCCCTAAAATGGCCAGATCGGGAAGAAAACCGGAGAAAACCGAGGTTAAAACGTGATTTTCTTTAAAAATTGGAGCCTATATGCGCAGCATATAGGCCTATGTGCACCACACATGTGCTACATGTGGCGCACATAGGTCTATATGCACAACATATAGACCCAAAAAATAGAGGAAAATGGAGAAATACAAAGAAAAGGGCAGAAATTACCTTGATCCAGTCGAGTATTCTTGTAGATCTTCACTCCAGAAATGTTTAGGGAGCCTAACTAAGCCAATTAAGTCCCTAGATCCTAAGAAATAAATTAATTAAGTGTTTAATTAATTTGGGAGGTGATTTTTGCAGAGTTTCAGCTGCTCTCAGAGCAAATTCGGGATCCAAAAAATGTTTCTCGAGCTCTATATTTATAGAGCGAATTTTTGGGTGGCAATTTTGTAATTTTTGATACGTATTTGCACACATGTGCCCCACATGTAAGGCTATGTGCGCCACACATGTGCTACATGTGGCGCACATAGGGCTATATGTGCGCGCATATAGCCTAGAAACCCTCGCGTAGGGCCCACTGTGGTCACTTCCGAGATGCGCCGCGAAGCGTATAAGCATTATTCGACGTGAGGAACAACTTTACAGAAGAAAGTTTTTCCAAATTCGGTCCCGAAATGGCTCTCGACCAAACGTATTTACTATGCAACGTGCGTAGCCTATAGGGCTATGCGCTACGCACGTTGCATTTTCTACCTATGCGCTCCGTCTCGTATGGGCAGAACAAGATGCATGCCATATGTCCAGGAAAGTGAAAACGACATTTTGAGAAACTTTGCAGTTATAAGTTTTCTCAAATTCGGCCCCGAATATCGAGTTTTGCTAAATGGGCCCAAATTGGGCCCAATAGGCCCATTAAGGGCAAAATGTGGCAAACGGGGTGTCGTGAGTCGTGCCTCGTATGGGCACTAGCGAAAATGTGTTCTACACATCAAGAACACTTAAATTGGTGAATTCGGGTGGTAGGCCCACCTGGGTACTATTCATGATGAATAGTACCTCGTGGGCCCTACAACATAAAAGGGCCCGAAAGGTGGCAAATAGTATGCCAAGCGTTCTTCCTCAGATGAGGCAGTAGATTGGGTGTGTTCTGTGCGTACAGAACGCATTGAAGCGAATGATAGTGGGAAGCGGACCCCACTAGTGTTTAGCGGGGCCCTACAACGAGGTGAACCTATAAATGTGGCATTCGGAATGCCACGAGATGTGCCTTACTTAAGGCAGTAGCGGAATGCACTCTATAAGTACAAAATACACAGAATTGGCTAATTGGGGAAGCGGGCCCCGCTTGTATACTATTCACAATGAATAGCAACCTTGGTCTAAAATGCTATATTTCGCATTCTGCATATCTTACCATGCGTAGGCAGGTGTGAAATGTATTCTGTAAGTACAGAATACATAAAATAGGAAATAGGAGCAGCGGGCTCCTGTTATTGCTAAGTGGGCCCCACCGCGTAGTGGGCCCAGAAGATGGCATTTGCGATGCCAAGCATTATGCCTTGCGTAAGGCAACATGGAATTGTATTCTATAAGTACAGAGTACATAGAACAGGCAATAGGGACAGCGAGCCCCGCTGTTATTAGGTGGGCCCCACCTATGTACTATTCATGATGAATAGTACCCGAGGCCAAAAATGTAATGTTTTGCATTTCAGGCTGTTTGCCTTGTGAAGGTAATAGGGAAAGGGTGTTCTGCGTGCACAGAATACTCAGAATACACGGTGGGTCCCGCCAGGCACCATGGTGGGCCCCACCAGTCCTGAAATGTTCTGCACACCAGAACACATAGAGGAAGACACAAAGGCCTAAACACATAATCAGGATCGATACCGGGGACTAAATCTTAACCTAATCAATAAAGATCCAAAATTATTCGAGGGTGAAAAGTCAGGGTCAACAATAACGAGGACTCAACTTACCCTTTCGACCGAATCTCATAATCCTTTTCCACGAAGACACTTTCAAAAACACTTTATCTCCGACATGGTACTCTATATCTCACCTCTTCAAGTCCACATACAACTTATGCTTGTCGGATGTTGCTTTCAGCTTGGTCTTAATCAACTATATCTATTCCTCGGCTTGCTGTACTAGTTCAAGACCAATCAACCTTCGTTCACCAACCTCGTCCCAATATAAAGACATCCTACATCTTCTACCATACAATGCCTCATATGGAGCCATTTGTATACTAGAATGGTAACTGTTATTGTAAGCAAACTCAATCAAAGGCAAGTATCGATCCCAGTTACCTTCCCATTCCAACACACATGCACGTAACATATCCTCCAAAATCTGTATCACCCTCTCTGATTGACCATCAATTTGAGGATGAAAAGTGGTACTAAACTAAACTTTCGTACCTAAAGCTCTCTAGAAAGTACTCCAAAATCGTGATGTAAACCGTGGGTCTCTGTCTGATACAATAAAGGATGGAATTCCATGCAAACAGACAATCTCATCCATATATAATCCTGCCAATCTCTCTAAGTTATTATCCATACATACAGGTAAGAAGTGAGCTATCTTCGTCAGCCTGTCCACTATAACTCATACTACATCGTGCTTAGCTTGCATCATCGGTAACCCTATGATGAAATCCATCGTGATACAATCCCATTTCCATTCCAGAATCGGTAACGGACTAAGTAACCCTGTTGGTACTTGGTGTTCCGCTTTAACCCGTTGACATATCAAACACTTAGCAACATAATCCGCAATATCATTCTTCATACCAATTAACCAGTAATGTTGTCTCGAATCTCTGTACATCTTCGTACTCCTGGGGTGATAAGAATATGTCGAACTATGAGCTTCTTCTAGAATCTATCTTTTCAGCTCATTATCTGCAAGAATGTACAATCACACCCCATATCTCAGGTTACCATTCTCATCCACGGTAAACAGTGCAGTGTTAGCCATCAAAACTTTCTGTAACTGTTTCTGATATTCTTCCTCAGTCACTACACTATTCTGAATTTGTTATGTCACTATCAGTTTCACTTACAATTATAATTGTGCCAACATGTAGTCAGGTTGCATCATCAATAAGGCATTCAACTGTCACATTTCTCGAACTAACATCAACGGTGACTGTCTCAACCCGGCAACCATCTTGCGGCTCAAGGCATCAGCAGCTACTGAGTTAGCTTTTCCCGGATGATAGTCAATGACACAGTCATAATCCTTAATCAACTCAAGCCAGTGTTGTTGTCTCAAATTCAATTCCTTCTATGTACCCAGATACTTTAGACTCTTGTGATCTGTGTATATGTAGCATAACTCCCCGTACAAGTAATGTTACTAAATCTTTAGGGCAAAAATAATGGCGGCTAATTCTAGATCATGTGTAGGGTAGTTCTTCTCATATGGTTTCAACTGTCTCAAAGCATAATAAATTACTCTCTAGTCTTGCATAAGAACACACCCCAAACCATTAAGTGAAGCATCACTGTAGATCATAAATGATGTACCCGGCATAGGCAAAGTCAAGACTGGAGCTTAAGTCAAACATTCCTTCAATCTATCAAAGCTCCTTTGAAATTCATCCATCCATACAAAAGGAACATCTTTCTGTAGTAGCATCGTCGTTGGCATAATAATCATAGAAAAGCCCTTTACAAATCACCTATAATATCTGGCTAACCCCAAAAAACTACGAACCTTATTGAAATTTCATGGAGTTAGCCAATTTAGTATGACTTCTACCTTACTCGGACCCACTCTGATCTCATTAGCGGATATCACATGCCTTAAAAATGCCACTTGCTCTAACCAGAAGTCACACTTAAACAATTTCCCATATAGTTGTTTCTCCCATAATCGTTGCAATATCAATCTCAAATGACTATCATGATCCTCTCGAGTCTTCAAATACACTAAGATATCATCAACCACCACAACAAACTGATCTAAATAATCCATAAAAACCATGTTCATTAGTGCCATGAATGTTGTAGGTGCATTTGTCAACCCAAATGGCATTACTAAGAACTCGTAGTGCCCATAGCGAGTTCTGAAAGCTGTTTTCGCTATGCTACCTTCCTTGACTCAAAGTTGGTGATAGCCTGATCTTAAATCAATCTTAGAGAACACTGTAGCATCTTTCAACTGATCAAATAAGTCATCAATTCGTGGCAAGGGATACCTGTTCTTGATCGTCACCTATTCAACTGTCTGTAATTAATACACATCCTCATCATGCTATCCTTCTTCTTTATAAATAGTACCGATGCGCCCCATGGTGAAACACTCGATCTAATAAAACCCTTTTCTAGTAATTCTTGCAACTGCACCTTTAGCTCTTTCAATTCCAGTGGTGCTATACAATAAAGTGTCATGGAAATCGAGTCAGTACTCGGTAACACCTCTATTTCAAACTCCACTTCTCTTTCTGGCAGTAACTCTGGCAACTCCTCTGGAAATACATCGGAGAAGTTGCACACTGTTGGAATCTCTGTTAACTACACTCCCCTCTATCTCACATCTGTCACATGTGCTAATATTGCCTCACAACCCTGTAACAATAATCTCTGTGTTGTCATAGCTGAAATTAACCTAGCAATCACTAATGGCACATTACCCCGTATCACTACTATGGAGTGCTCTGAGTATTGAAGCGTGAAGCGTCATTATCTTCTGGTGATAATCCATCACTGCCCTGTACTTAGCCAACCATTCCATACCAAATTTGATATCATATTCACGAAATGACATCTCCACTAAATCCAACATGAAACACACATCATGAATAAGCAAAGGATACTGTCTATACACGTGATCAACCATTACATCCCATCCTAGTGGGCTTGACACAACTATCCCATAACCTAACCCCTCACATGGAATATCAAGTAATTGGGTGAATCCCGCATTAATGTAAGAGTGCGAAGAACCGAGATCAAATAAAACTAACACATCATGATGAGAAATAAGAACGTTACCAATCATCACATCAGAGGCATGCTGATCATCCCATTGCACCAAATTATATACTTTGGTAGGAGTCCTAATAGTTTAATTTATAGACCCTTGACTGGTGCCATGACCTCCTCTATCACGGCCTTTACCTCTGCCTCTACCTCTGTTGGAACTCTGCATACCGACCCAACTTAATCTAGGCCTCGAATTCTGTTGATAGGAGCCCCCTTCTAAAATAGTATGCACCGGTATATCGTACCATGCGGGACACTCCCTAGCATAATGACCTGCACCATCACATCGATAACACACGTCTGTACCTATTTGGTAAGCTCCATAATGTGCTCAACCACAAGTTTGGCAGAATCTTGCTCCCGTGCCCATACTATTACCACTGTAAAATGTCGACCTCCCACTCTATGCACGTCAAGGTGGCATTGGTTTAACATCAACTAATGGTAGAGGAAAAGAACCTCTAAACTTGCCCCTCTTTTGAGATCCGAGGGAAGAACTCAGCCCTCTAAACAATCTCCCTAAAGATTCAGAACGGGCACTCTCCTCTTGCATCATCCGCTCTTGGTTCAGTGCATTAGCTATCAATGTTGAAAAATCTTCATAATTAAAACCCTGAACCAATGCCTTTATCTGAAGGTTCAAACCCTGTTCGAATCTCTTGCATCTCTCTTGATCGGATATCACAATATTGGTTGCATAGTAAGCCAACCGAGTGATCTCCCTCTCATACTCTGCCACTGACATGTTCCCCTGCTTCAGATTGAGGAACTCATGTAACTTCTGATCAGTATAAGCAGTAGGCATATATTACTGACAAAATTCCCTTTGAAAATCATCCCATATCAGCACTGGAGGGTCTACCATACTCTGAGGAATGGTCTTCCACCATTCGTAGCCATCATCTTGTAACAAGGAGATGGTATACTCAAACTTAGTTATCTCGAGATACTTTAACTGACGTAGCACCCTCTATGTCCACTCTAACCACATCTTTACCACATACGGATCCATTATCCTAACAAAATCTGTGCTTCCATAAGATCTCAGCTTCTTAAAGTCCATCTTGTACTCCTCTTTGGGTTCTGGTGGGGGTGGAGCTGGTGTGACAGGTAAAGTCTGACCCTGCATCTGTAAATACTGAAGAAACTGAGCAAACTGAGTTGCCATAGGGTCTACAGCCAAAGTATCTACCCTTTCAACTCAAGGTGCTCTCTCATTGGGCTCCCCCTGTTCCACCTATCTCGGTTGCCTCTCAACTCAATCCTTTGTATTTGATGTACTCTCTTGGGGATTAAAATTACCCCCTCCTTCCTCACTCACAATAATAGCTTGGTCTGTCATGACACTTAATCTATGACACATACAAAGATAAATCATAATGGTCAGCAGCGGTAAGGACTCACAAACTCCGTGTATGTAGCTTATTAATCATAGGCAGTAGTCCTAACTTACAGATAAATTACACGTCCAGCTAAACCATAGCTCTGCAAGCTAAACCATAGCTCTAATACCACTAAAACATGTCACACCCAACCCATACATGGAGTAACATGCTCCCGTAGCATGAATACAAATTTTCAAAAGGAAACCGTCACCCACACTATAAGGGATACGATCCAACCTTATACCGTATTTCAAATTGTATGGGTACACACTCTTGTATTAGGTGGTGTAAAGATAAATGCAGCGTATGGTCCATTACTTAACTTGGATACCTTTCATACATTCATGCAAGGAATTGGTTCAGATAATAACAGTGTACAAACATCTGCTATATATACATGGTACAACTAATTCTTACATCGTTCAGATACATTACAAAAGTTCCCTTAAGGGAGTACACCATACTTTACAAGAATAACTACTACTACTGCCACTATAATTAATAATGAACTACATCAGCAACAGACAGGAGTATGCCAATACAGTGCCGTTACTGCTCCAAGAATATAACTTCTTTATTGACACTGTGAATCACTCTTTAGGTCGCACTCCCGGAGGCTCAATACCTATGTTCATCAAATGAAAAATGTTGAGTATAAAACTCAGTGGTGCTAGTGAACACATAGACGCATATACATCATGATAATCCATACTCATAATCAAGCCAATGGCATAAACATCATCGTATCATCTCATACAGTCAACAGTCATCTTCAATCAATAATACAATCATAAGATGTCATCATCCATTACAAACATAAGGGAATGAATGAACGAATTTGTTACCTTTAATAACATATGAAATGAGAATGCTTTCATGTCATGCATTCATTCTCATTCCCTCTTCTTTTCCTATATAAATGTGCACATATCCTCTCCATACTGGGTCCCTGTATGTACCGGTACTCATCACCCAAAGGAGGGCATTTAATTTGTGGTTCTATGAACCCATTGATTTTTCATTGTATGTCTCGAGACTCATCTCCCATAGGGAGGTCATTTAACTATATGATTTCTCAAGGGAATCCATCATCTGTATGACCCAATATGTTTAGAGCTTAAAGCTATATCATCTCACTCTTTCTCTTTCTTTTCCCCCTTATACTTCCTCATGCATGCCATGATTATGCATATATGATGCTTCCTATACATATACCATGCTCATCATAGGAAAACATAAGCAATATACAGTCACAGAAACACAACACATCATTTCTCTGGACCTTACTTAGGTCCCCCAAGTGAAACAAGAAGTAAAGCATCACAATTCATATAACTAACATGGACTAGCATAGAGTAGCATAAACCTGTAGTAATACTACTTCTAACGTATGCCCGTAGTCCCGTTACTATGATCACAATCTTTGACTTCTAGCTCTAACACCTTCCTGGCACTTAAGACCCTTAACTCTGTTATTTTCAAGGGTTTAAGAAAGATAAAGATGAAAGAAAAGTAAGGAAAAGCTTTATTCTTATTCATTGAAAAGTCAAACTTAAGTCACGTACGGTCGTACAACATTTGGTACACCCGTATAGAGCTAAAACTCCTGACAAGCATAAACTCCTGCGAGAAATGGTACACCCGTACCCCCTTTTGGTATGCCTGTACCACCACATTCTTCCTGACAAACCTATTTTCCTGCGAGCATTGGTACGGTCAGACAACCCTTTGGTACGCACGTACGGTCTCCAGGAACCTAATGCCACTCATTTCTTATACTTGGTACGCCCATACGGTGATCCATACATCCGTACCACTCTCAACTCTCATCTCACCACCACTCTAACTCACTCCCAAGCTACTTAAACATAAACCAAACATATAATACACTTCTATACCATCAATCACATCATGTTAGACATGGTGTTCACCCCTTAAACTACAGAGAAGTTACGCTTCTCAATAAGGCGGCAACAACCCACTCTACCACTAAACATCATCCCTTTCTTAATTCTCATCTTATCACATTCCATTATAACAATCATTCCACGTTCATCAAGAAGCACAATATCATTACACATAACCATTCACATCGAATGATCATGCCATCATACAATCATACATACTACAATCATATACATATACATCTCATATCCATATTAATCAAGCATATACACATGCAACAATGCAAAACAACTAGGGTCACTAGTATGGATGTGACAAGGAAAATCATAAGGTATAAAGAAATCAGTATACCTATATTTGCAAATGATGATGAAGGTTAGGAAAACATCAAGGCAATGAGACATGTATTTATGATTCCTAAGGTTGTGAGAGAAATACAAAACTTTCTCAACAATATTCCATTCCTTTTAAAGAAGTCTAGAAAATGGTATTGCTTATTCCAAAGGTATCATAGAAAGTCTTTAACCATGAGGAATAAATCTTGACATGTATATTGAGGTAATATTTAAATTCTTAGTTTATCATGATTATTCATTAGATGCGTTAATTGACACAAGAGCAACATTTAATAATGTATAACCAAATGCATTACATAATAAATGGTGGTATAAATTAGCAAAACCTATCGTATTAAGAATGGTAAAAAAAAAGAGATAAATATTGTTACTTATTATATAAGTAAGGTGTTAGTAATAATATATGGTGTCCAATTCACCATTGATAAAGTCTTAATTTTCCTTGAACTTAATATAGTCTTATCTTAGGGAATGCTTTCTTTAAATGGCAATGAGAAATTTTCCCCTTTATGCAAGATTAGAACTCAATATCTCTTACATAGTGTTAAAATCAAAATTCTTGTCAAACCTAAGCTTAAGCTTAAGTTTGGTTTTTACCTAGTCAAAACTGAGTTGTATGGATCTATTCCTTGTGAACTAATGTTTAGAGTACGAGCACAATATGGTGAAACATAGATAGATTATTTATTTAGATCAGAGAAAGATTTAAATGGTACCAATTAGTATGAACAGTTATGTCTTAGAACATAAGGTACAATAGAAAGTTTTATTATGTGAAGCATTCAATTAGTATGAGCCAAATGGGATAAGTTCCTAGTTAAGCTTACTAATAACTTTAGTGATGATCCATTCAAATTATGGATTCTAAACAACATCAAAGCCCAATTAGAATTGGAAAACTCTGACACTATCATCTGAGCCAAAAACATAACATATTTTGAAGAGATGATTGAGGATTTTGATAAGCAAATTCTTAAACTACTTGAAAAAGGTCTGATTAAGGATAACACAAGTCCATACTCTAGTCCAGCCTTTATGGTCATGAACCATGCAAAGTAGGTATGAGGAAAAGCATAAATGGTTATAGACTATCATCAGATAAATAATGCTATTAAAGGTGGTGACTATAAGATTCCTATAATAAGAGGTGTTATAGATAGGTGAAGTCTTAAATAACCTTCCATTTTTTAAAATTTGATTTAAAAAGTGATTATTGGTACATTAAGATGAAAGAAGACTTGATATCATTGACAATATTCAATGCTCCTCAAGGAATGTACGAATGGTTGGTTATATCATTTAAATTAAAGAATACTCCTAGCTTTTTTAACGTAAAATGGATAATGCCTTTTGAAAAAGTTTTGCATGGTCTATATAGATAATGTGTTAATTTTTAGTAATAATAAAACTAAACATATGATTCATTTAGAATAAGTGATTGATATCTTTCAAAAGGGAATGTATGATTCTATCTGAAAGAAAGATATAATGGTTAAAGGAATGAGTAAAGTTCTTAAGAATAGAAATAGTTAAAGGAAATATATAATTGCAAGACCATATATCTAAAAAGATAATCATGCTTCTTGATGAACTAAAGGATAGAAAGCAAGTACAAACGTTTTATGGACTTGCTAACTATGCTCGTAAATTTATTAATTGTAAAGAAAATGTCAAATAAAAAACTTTGGTATTAAAATGATAAAGACACTACAACTGTAAAATAGGTAAAAGAAAGAATAAAAATTTTACCTTGTTTGAATTTACCCTCTAATGCATATGAGTTAGTCTTGAAGATAGATGCTTCATATAGTAATTGGGGTGTCCTTAAAATTAAGGGTTATAAACCTAAATCTATTTAAAAGTATTGGTCTAAAAATTTCAAAGATTTAAAATTGAATTATTCAATTCATGAAAAAGTTCTTGCTACAAAGAATAATATAAATATCTTTTTAATGCCTAAAAAGTTTATTCTTATAACATATTTAACCTATGTTAAAAGGTTCATGAATTTAAACTTCAAAGAGGCTAAGGAACCTAGTCTCCTAAGATTGTAAAAATGGTTTAATTATTATAGATGTGATATTAAATATATTCCATTTAATAAAAATGTAATAGCTTATTCTCTTTCTCGTGAACTTGTTGATTTTGCAAATGGATCTTACTGCCAAAAATAAGCTATACTAGAACTACAAGAGGCAAGGACACTGAAGGAAGCAATGTCTCTTTAAGTGAGAAAAAAGCAAGAGAATGATAGTGTAAGCTCTAATCTAAGAAGGATGGTAAGAAAGTAAAGATATCCAAAAATAATCTTTCGTTGGCATTGTAAATGAACTAAGAATTTATCATTAGAATGTCTAAGCAAGATAACAGTTGCAAGTTTAAAAGAACTAATGAACATAATTCATAAAAATATGGAGGTAACTCAACTTCTAAATAAGGAACAAAAGGATTAGCTCAATAAAGCAAAATGGTGAATAAAGAAAGCAAGACAAGCTTTGATGATAAAAAGGGTCATAAAGAAATAAGTGATGCCAACAAAACTAAATAAATATCTAACCATCAGGAGAATGAAAAATCATTGAGAGGAAACTTCTTAGCTAATGATCTTCTTGAAGAAAAAGAAGTAATTAGGCTGTTAGGAGAACCATTAGGTAAATTTGATTACTAGATCAAGTATTCTAAACCTCCTAATGTAGGTAAACCCATAAAATACATAGAGCCCTTAAGATAGAAAGATGAATTTAGTAAATCATTGAATCTAAACGATTTTGAAAAAGAATCTAGAGATGAAAATCTTAAAAGCTTTTAAGAAATGCCTGAGAAAGAAATTCTTAAAGATAGTATTTCTAATCTTTCAAAAGATAAAGGAGGTGTCTCTTTTCTCACTAAAGAAGTTTTCAAGAAAACTTTATGAGCTTGTATTGAAAATCAATGTAGAGCATCGTGAGATGAATCTTGAAAGAGATAATGTTGTAATGGCACGGATAGATAATAGTTGAGGACTTTCAAAAGAAGGGTCCTGGTTGTATTCATAACTTAAAAAAGACTTATCTAAGATGAATTATAACCATCTAAAGGGTGTTATTAAAAAAACTATTGAATACATTGAAAATCTTGAAAATAAACTTGGTCTCTACATAAGGGATAAAGAAGAATTCCTAAACAGAGTTTCTAAGAAGGAAAAGCTTCTGCAAAAAATGAATCAATATCTTCTTAAGTGATATCATATATGCTATTAGAAATAACATTATGGATTTGATAGATTATTTATTCAAAGTGAGTTTTATGTTACACTCATATATTTATTTTCAGTTATATAGGTTGCTCAGTCTACAAGTAAAGGCAAGAAAAGCAATGAAAAGTCTTAAACTTGTATTTTCTAGTTTAGTCAACCTCTTAAAGTTCAATATAGATGATTCATAAAAAGATTTACCAAGTATTGTACAAGTAGCATTAAACAAGCTAAAAAGGAAGCTTAAGCTTGTTACATTTCAAATTGTTAATACAATAATGGAGTATGAAGTAGATGGGACTCCTAGGTATCCATACCGGTTATACAATTTACATCTAGTCTCAGTTCATCAATTGGTAGAACCTCAAAATTATAAGAAAAATAACATGAGAGTAAAATGGAGGATGTATGAAGAAGAAAAGTTCATTAACAATGCCTTCCATGTTAAAGCTTTTAAGGAGATTCTAGAACTAGTAACTTATAATCCAAACTACTCAGTCTTAGGAGATAGAAGAATGTTCATAACATTTAGTCCAATGAAGTATTAGGTAATGAAGATCCAATATTTAAAGTAGGATAACAACATACAAGAGATTTATGCTTAAAATTAGAAGAAAAATATTTTAGTCTAAATTTTCAAGCTAAAACTTTGAGCTTTAAAAGAAGGTTGTTGAAAATAAGAAGTACCATCTTGAAGCAAAAATGTAAAAGATGATGATAGTAATGGAAGATAAGATGTATAAGATGGACATAAATGCTGCCACATTTAAAGCATGATGTATTGGTGACAACAAGTCATATATCAAACAAGGATAAGAAGGAGTTTTATCTTCACTAGAGTGTCAGTCCCTTCATTTATCTAATTGTTACAATATGTATATTACTTTTTATATTCCTTGCATAAGTGTAACATCCCAAGTAATAGATCATAATTAAACCATAACAGAGGATGCCATGTTGTAACTTAATTAAGTTGCATTATGAAATGTTACTAAATTTTTTTTCCCTTAAAAATTTCCTTGGCAAATCAATCCTTCTAAAGCATAGCCTCATTCTAACTTTAGATATATCTCTTTTATAAATCATTTATAAACCAAGTAAAATAAGTGATATTATAGTAAATGAGTTTGGTAAGCATTTTACATATCATTTTAATAGTTCTCTTTTAAAAATCATACTTGCTTAAGTGAATCAAGATCTTAGATCATTTAGTTTAATAAAGATCATATATTTAAAATAAGTGATAGTTAAGATTCTTTTAAAGCCATTCACATTTTTTCATGGAAGTCAATATTTAAAAACATATATCAACATTTTTAAAAAATAATAACTCATGTAACCCGATTAAATCCATTTCAAGAAGATCATCCATCACATTCTTACTAATGTAAAAGTGTATTCATTTACAATTGTAACTCGATACATCTCCACTAATAAATAGAAGTAAGGATATTGTTAGACCCTTGGTTTTGATGATTGTATTTTGATTAAATCAATTTAAATTAATTTCATTTTAGAATGTTATTTTTGGAATTGGTACATGTATACCATAACTATATTTTATGTTGAACGGTCATACGGTTGACCGTACCAAGTGTATGTTGACACTTTATGTTTGGTATGGTCGTACCATTATTGTGTTTTATGTCGTACGACCATACAACTGACTGTACCAAGTTGGCTTTGATTTGTTGAGTTTGGTATAGGCATACCAAATGTTATGAAAACATGTCGAAGCTTCAGTACAGGCGTACCAAGTGAGTGGTATGATAATACCAAGCATTCGGCCTATATTTAAATTTATGTCAAAGTTGTGGTACATGTGTACCAATGGGATGGTATGGGTGTACCTAGCTTGTGGCGTGTTTTATGTATTGTTGTTTTTAAAGTGATATAGGCATACCGGTATCCATACGGCCATACGCGCATATGCAAAAAGTTTTTAAAAGCTTTCTAACAGATCTATTTTATAAGATTGACAGTGCTATTATTTTCTAACATCTATATTCTTTATGAAAAGCTTCTATATTATAGAGAACTTCATTAACAAGTAAGTTAACTTGTTAGAAACTCCATCTTGTGATTCCTACTCTCATTGTACTCTATTTTTTACAACTTAAGTGTTGTAATATTAGGTTAGTGTGTGATTAATTCTTATGACATTAACTTTGTAATTGAGAGTTAATTATTATGAGTTTGTTATTGATTGTAAAGGTTTGAGTGTGAGCCTGAAAATACTAGGGATTGGATTCATATTGAGGAATCCTTGTTATATTAAGATTGGTTGTTTAGTGGAACCTTAAGTAGAAGATTTAGGAGAAGTGGACGTAGGCAAAGAGTTATGCCGAACCACTATAAATCGAGCACATGTTGCCATACTTCTACATGACTTTTAAATATGTTTAAAATACATAGTAATTACTTGATAGATAAACAAATGACACAAGGCTTAGGAACATATCAATTATATATAAAAAGACATGACAAGGTGCATCATAGAATTATGAGAGTGACTTCCCATTTCATCACTCAACACATAAGAAGTAACTACCTTAATTTTATATGCACATAGACCAACATGTTCTTATAGACCACCAAGGCATCAATATGCCATCAAAACTCATACTGGGGTGTAGAGTACAACTCTTCATTGATCATGTTCAAACACATAATTAAAATCCAATATCATTGTAACCTCACAATCTTCATGTTTCCTAACCTGATCAAAGCTCTGCTACTCATGTATAATGTCATTACTTGTGCAAGTAAACCAACTTGCGCTAAGCATAATTGCTTAGTGAGAGTGCTTAAATACTATGGGTCATGCATATGTCATTGTAATCATTTCATACTCTTATTTCAATCATAAATTTCAATCATATCATCCAATGATCATCATATGCATAAGAAAATAAATATGCAATCATGCATTGTTATTGTGCAATAACATCTCTTTTCCATATTCTTTTAATTCATGAGCTTCTCTTTATTTATATAGCATTATTGCCTCCATATCCTTCATTCACATATCCAACCACTATACAAAGGCACTTGTAAGCTCATGTTCATTCTCATATTTCTCATATGCATGTCATCATCATATGCATTGCATAATCATATATCATATTTTCATAAAAAAATTCATATAAATAGACATGTAATAGGTCTCATCATCTCATTAAATAAGTTTTATAGCTCACATGCATATATCTCATCATCAATATATATATCAATATTATTATATGCCACTATCAACATATTGAATCTTATCCTCTTTATCAATTTCTCATTCCTTAAAGTTGAATGTTTTTGTTTCTTATAACCTTTTATTTTATATTCTTACTTCTTATTCTCATTATGTTCTTTCTAATTTTCAAAATAGAAAATCTATACTTAGTATTTATCATATCTAGTTTGGTGCAACAAGCTTCCATGGAAAGATTAATAAATCTCTTAATTAATACTTTATTATTCCTTTCATAAATTTTTAATTAATAAATTTCAAATCTCTAGTCTATACTCAAATCAATTCTTCTCCTTTCTCAACTTAATTATTTATCCATATTGACAATTTTATTCTATTTCATTATGCTTTTTCTTTTACAAAACTCATTTATTACTTAATGATTCACAACTTATATACATTCTAATTATTTATATATTACACTCACTAATATTATACTCGTGACCAAGCTCAATATTACCCTACTCCATCAATTAAACAATTATCATACGTACATTATTAAACCAATCATGATAAGTGATAATTATATTTATAGACATAATTAACTATGCAGAGATTATGGATGTAATGGTATTGTTAGTTTAATCTTCCAATGTTTCATTACACTTGTATGTATGTATGTATAATCTTATTTAGGTCATTACTTATAATTCATATCTGATTTTATTTTAAATAACCACTTTTCATAATCAAGTTTAACCAATTATGATGTTTATTTAGAACACTCTAGTTAAGTTAGAAGTAACTCAACTCAACTAGTCTTTAAAGTTCCCTTTTTTTTTTACTCTTATACATGTAACTCAACTTGAGTATAACCTCAACTCGACTTGAGTATATCTTTTAACCCATTCTTTTTCTCATTTTCATTATTCTCTTGATTCATTTCATGAGTTATTTGCACTTAATGTTGTTAATATGGTGTTTCAATGTTTCATTACATGTATACGTAAATACTAATCTTGTTTAGATTCTTTTTGCAATCCACTCCTTGCTTTAGTTTGAATACTCACTTTTCATAATCAATTTTAACCAATTGCAATGTTTATTTAGAGTACTCAAGTTAAAGTAGGTTTAACTAACTTATAGCTAGTCTTAGGAGCTTTATTTTTATTCTCACGTATGTCACTCGACTCGAGTAAAGCCCCATTCAACTCGAGTAAGTCTCTGGACTAAACTTTTTCCCTCCTAAAGGTCACTCGACTCAAGTAAAACCCCCACTCAACTCAAGTAAGTCTTTGGAATAAAATATTTCTCATATTTTATTAAGCAATTCAACTTGAGTTGCCCCTAACTCAACTTGAGTTGATCTACCAAACACCCTATACATTTTCTAGTGGTTCTTTTGGCCTTTAGATCACCTATTTTAGAGATTCAAGAAGAAATTTTAGAAAACAAGTACATATTATTATTCTTTACACTCTTAAACTTTCCATTAACATAATATATAATCCTAATTTACTATTTGCCATTTCTCATTACTTATCATTCTTAATATCATCAACACATTACCATATTATCACATTTTTATCATATTGCATTCATATGTCATATGTTACATCCTGAAATGAGCACACACTTTGCACTCATGAATTAGTTGAAATGTTATGTTTTATATGTTATTGGTGTGTTAATGATGTGAAATTATGATTATGATGATAGGTAAATGATAAGATTAGAGTTTATATCTCTAATGTTAAAATTGGAAATTTTGACGAAACCCCTAAACAAAACCACTGAATGGTGATGAATTGATGTTTTCAATGTTGAAAATACTTAGTATGATTAATTTAGTTAAGTTAAGATGAATTTTTGAATATGAATTAGATATATACAAATTTTAGAAAATTTGAATTAAAAATTAATTATGATGTCATAATTGAGTGATGATGATGTAAGCATATGAATTTAATTACAATCTTTATGCATTAGAAAATGAATAATTATGAATTAATAATGTATTAATGAAAGTATATGATAATATAAAAATATTAGAAAAGTATAAATGATAATTTTATTAATGATGTCATAAGTTGTAAAGGTGATGTCATAATTATGATTAGTTTTAAATTATGATATGTTAATAGATAAATAGATAAATATAATTGAAAATAGGATAAGTTAAAATAGATTTGAAATAGTAATTATATTAGAAGTGGGATTGGTGATTGAAAAAGTAGTTTTGGATTTTAGTGTTAGTGGATGGAGAGAGAAGATAAGTATTATATTTTATTTGATTGAAGAAATTGACGGATGGTATTTTAAATTAAAATAAGGTGTATATGAGTATAAATTATGTGTATAATATGAAATTTAAGGTTTAGGATTGGTGGATTTAAGTTAAATACAAGTATATATACGTATAGGGGCTAAAATGTAGTTTTATAGGTGTATACGGACTAAAATGGGAATTTTTCCAAATAGGATTCATTTCAAACGAATTTTATTCTCATTTGGACTTAAATTTCATTTCCTTTATCCTATTATTCTTCATTTGTCCATTGCATACCATTCATTCTTCATCTTATCATTATCTTATCTTTATCTTTCTTAAGTCTTCTCTTCATTTTCTCTCTTTGTCCTAACCTATCTTCATCTTCTTCAAAATAACTAAACCTAAGCTCCATCAAATCTTCATTTCTTCTTCAAAATAGTATGTTTTAAGCTAGTTCTATTAGTGAATCTTAAGTTCAAGTCAAGATATTCTTCATTTTTTCCTTGTTAAGTGAAAAACTGAAGCTAATCCTTGAAGAAGTTAAAGTTTTACAAGCTTTCCTTTCTCTTTTAGTTTGGATTTTTCAAGATCCAGCAATTTCTTTGAGTATACATCAAAGTAATGTTGAAATAATTTTAGTTTTATTTGTTTTCCATCATGACCGAAACCTTTTCTTAATGGATCTTCAAGTTATGCTCAAAATCATGAAGATCCATACACTTTTGATGGAAACCATAACTTTTCCTTAAAATTTGACTTGTTTGTGGTTATATATAACTCTTTTAAGTACATGTATGTTATTTTAAGGTGGGCAGAAACTTTAAGAAGGTCAAAGAAGTGAAGATCTATTAGATCCATAGCAAAATACAAAGGATATCAACTTTAAGTTGAGATTTAAGTTGTTGGGTTTAAAGGTGAGCTTGATAAGTATGATTTAGTATTGGATCTACTTGATTTATGAATTTTTGGTATGATTTGAGTTTTGGTAGAAACTTTTGAAGCATTTTTGATGGATTTTGATTGATGTTTTAATGGTTAGATGAGTTAGGCTTGTAAAGGACATGAAATAAAATGGGTTGTGATTGTGTGGGTGTGTTTGTGTTGAGTTCTTCACCTTGGCTAAAATATTAAAGCAACATTTTAATGGTTGGTAAGTTTAAAATATGATGTTAAAGAGGAATTATTAAAAATATAAGGTTAATAGCAAAGAAAGTGATGAAATTAAAGCTTAAGTTAAGAAAAATTGATGATTAAGGCTTAATATCATTTTAAGTGTATATGACTTAAGAACTATGGATTAAATGATTAAGTTTAAGTATGATTTAAGAAATTAAGTTCTAATTAAGGTTAAATGAAATTCTTAATGATGAGTTGATAAGAAGTATATGAAAAATGAACCAAATCGGACATAAGATAAGCATATGTGGTAAATTAAGGCTTAATCTTCATATAAAGCATTTATGAGATAAAAGCTAAGGAAATATGGATTCTGTTAAGTATGATTAATTAATTAAATTAAGAATTAAAGGGAAATAGAAGTCTTTTAATGGAAGAGTATTGGCATAAGATATGATTAATGGAAAATTTGACTTCAAGGCATGATTTT
>CANYBF010713587.1:0-14506 GCA_948192965.1 Dalechampia spathulata
CATAGAGAAATGGACCCAGTACGTGATTATATACAATCATACCGAAAAGAAATAAAATGTTACAGGAAAAGCAGAGGGAGAATGCAAAGCATGAATGCATTCTCACAAGCATACATTATCATTGATACATATTACGAATATGAAAGCTATTAATGAATAGTAATTTATGAATAGTACTTGGTGAATAGTAACTCATGAATAGTAACTTATGAATAGTAATTTATGAATATTATCATATGCCTTATGCATTGATTATAATAGTTAACGAGTGATACAAAATGGCAAAAGATAATATAGTTGTATGACTTATTGGTGATTATTGTGATTGGACTTCAAAATATTATTGTTAATATATGCTTATGTCATTTACTTATTTTATAGCACCACTGAGTTTTATACTCAGCGTTTGTCATTTGATGAACGTAGGATCAGGATCTACTGGTGAGAATCTAGGCTGACCGATCTATAGTCAGAGGAGATTGTGAATTGAAGAATATCATTCTCAAGGCAGCTTTGGACCAATGTAACATACTCCATGGTGTTTTTGTATATATGCAACTTATTATATTAACCTTAGTGGCAGTAATACCTATAGTATGAGTTTGTGAAGTGTGTAATATTGATATTACCTTATCGTGTGAAATTAAGGATACATATCATATTACGCATGATGGTGTGATGAAACATATTTTGAAATAAAATGGATGCATATTATTGTGTATTGATATTACCTTGGTTATAATGATATGTACTAATATATTTACGTGTGACTACTATAATAATTTACTGTAGTAAAAAAAATAACAAAAATAAAATAATCAAAAAAAAATTATTAAAAACATGTATAGATCCTTTGTAGAATATTTAATAATTTCCTTGCTTAGGGAATTATTAACTGTTCTACGGGAGCGTGTTACACCGGGCTAGGGTGTGACAGGGTCTTTTATAAAGCCCTATTTTGAATGCAGGTTGGACTTGTTACAGTATACTCCATTATGTATACGTTATTATGCAACTTATTATATTAACCATAGCGGCAGTAGCATTATGTATTATACGTTTATGATGTGTAATATTTATATTATGACAATAAGCTTAAGACTTATAGAACACGTATATTTGGTGTTAATTTGGTGATGCAATAAGAATGTATATTGTGTATTGATAATACATATAGAAATATGGGTGTTTTGTTTGTCAGAGTTGTTTAATGGATGAGACTTAAGTAATGAATAAAACAAATAAACTAAAAAGGGGTAAAGATAGATCCCTTGTAGAGTAGTTAATGAATTGCTTGTTTAGGGAGTTTATTAACTGTTCTATGGGAGCATGTTGCATCGGGTCTGAGTATGACATATACTTCATGTTCTATTTAAACGAGAATAATCAACTTGATAAGATCACTCTCAATCAAGGGTCAAGATTTACATACAAAAGTTTACTGATTTACATAAACTTTAATAGATTTAAGTGGAGAAGATGGTGGAAGATAAAGAAGATAAAGGAACATGAAGTTAGGGGTTTGTATAATGAAGTTAGGGATTTACAAAATGAAGTTAGGGATTTATGAACGAGAATAGGATAAAAGCTAAATATAGTTAAATGAATGAAGGTTGTAAATTTTAAAAATTTTAAATTATTTGTCACATCATCAATCCAACATGTTGACATATCAAAATAATCTCATTATGTGGCAATCAACCTTCCATGCATGCTATGGAGGTGAATATTCGATAAATATTGTTCCATCGATCTGCCACGTATGCATTTAATCATAAAAAACCTCCTGATGAAAAAAAATTGAAGTTTAGATATTGAAAAGAAAAAAATTAAAAATCGATGAACATTATGAAAACCAACCTAAGTACAATGTCATTTGGTACAATCAACCTTGATCCAATAAAAGAACAAATAGTATACTTAGTTTCAAAAAATAGTATAGAAAAATGGCATAAAAGGCTAGGCCACTTCCATCATGCATCATTGTTGAACATACAAAGAAAAGCATTAGTTCATGACTTACCATTTTTAGAGTCTGAACTAGCAGCCCGCAAGACATGTCATTTCTGAAAACAAGCAAGACTATCCTTCAAACAAGCTATATAGAGAGCAACTAAGCAGTTATAGTTGATTCATACAGCTTTAGTATGACCCCAAAGGATCCCTTCACTTAAAGGGAGTAAATATTACATTGTCTTTATAGATGATTTCACTTGAATATGTTGGATCTATGTTCTCAGGTTTAAATCAAAAGTTGCAGGTATGTTTTCAAGTTTCAATGAATGGATTGAAAATCAAAGTGGTTACAAGATCCAAACTTTAAGATCTGACAATGGCAAGGAATATACTTCAGAAGAGTTCAATTATTTTATCAAGAGGCAAGAATTGAATATCAACTTATAGCTCCATACACTCCACAACAAAATGAAGTTAGTGAGAGAAAAAAATAGAACAATTATGGAGATGGTCAGATGCATGCTTTACGAAAAAGGGCTGCCTAAGGAATATTAGGTAGAGGCCACTCATCCTGTAGTTTTCTTGCTAAATAGGCTTCCAACCAAAGTAGTAGTTAACAAGACTCCTTTTGAGGCTTGGTATGGTTATAAGTCATCACTCAAAAATTTAAAAATATTTGGTTACTTATGCTTTATTCATGTGCCATAGATTAAAAGAGATAGGCTAGATAATAAAGCTGAATATGAAATCTTTGTCTAATATAGTTCAACATCAAAAGCTTATAGAGGTTTCCAACCCCATATAAGGAAAATTCTAATATGTAGAGATATGAGCTTCATGGAGAATGAGCAATGGAACTAGAACAATGCGAAAAAATATGCAAATCATTGATCTATTAAAAAATCAAGAGGCATTAGTTGATGATCCAACTGTATGTGGCACTAAACTACTTTATGATATTTATCAAAAATGCAATGTCGCCTTACTTGAGCCAGTAGATTTTTGGTAAGCAGAGGAGGATCCAAAATAGAGAGCTGTAATGAAGGAAGAACTGAACATGATTGAGAAGAATCAAACATGGAAAGTTGTGAAAAAGCCCAAAGATAGAAAAGTCATAGGGGTGAAATAGGTTTTTAGAACTAAGCTGAATGCAGATGGCTCCATCAACAAATGTAATGCTAGACTTGTTGTAAAGGGGTATGCTCAAATTTTTGGTGTTAATTTTTCTAATACATTTGCTCCAATTGCTAGACCAGATACTGTCAAATTATTATTGACCATAGTTGTACAGAAAGGTTGGAAAGTGTTTCAACTAGATGTTGAGCAACCCGAAGGTTTTGTAGATGAAGGGCATGCTGATGAAGTGTATCAACTCAAAAAAACTTTGTATGGGCTAAAACAGGTGCCACGAGCTTGGTACAATAAGATTGGCAAGCATCTATCATAATGAGATTTTTGAAAGAGCCCCAGTGAAGCTACTCTCTACATTAAAGGTGATGAAACCAATTTTATTATTATTTCATTATATATAGATGATTTGCTGGTTATAGGGAGTAATGATAAATTTATTAAGAAGTTTAAAGAAGATATGTAACATACTTTTGAGATGACAGACTTGGGAGAAATGATTTATTTTTTTAGAATTGAAGTCAAACAAATGATAAATGAAGTGTTTATCCATCAAAAGAAGTATGCAAGAGAAATCTTGAAAAAGTTTGGTATAGAAAATTGCAAAGAAACAAATACTCCAATGTGTCAAAAGGAGAAGTTCAGCAAAAATGATGAAGCTGAAAAGGTAAATGATACTCTTTATAAGAGTTTGGTTGGTTGTCTCATGTATCTTTCAGCAACTAGACCAGACCATATATTTTGTATGTAGTGAATCTATTATCTAGATTCACTAATTATGCAACTGCTACTCATTTTAGAGCAACTAAAAGGATAATAAGGTACGTTAAAGGCACACTACATTTTGGAATCAAGTTTTATGCAAATAAGGAGCATGTGTTGCAAGGCTAGTCCAATAATGATTGGGTTGGTTTTGTTGATGACATGAAGAGCACTTCTGGTTATTATTTTAATCTTGGTTCAAGAGTTTTTTCCTTAATATTCTAAAAAGCAAGAGATTGTTGCACAATCCACAGTTGAAGTTGAGTTTATTGCAGCAATAGTTGCGGCAATCAACCTTTATGGCTTAAGAAAGTATTGCTTGATTTAAATTTGAAGCAAGAAGATTGCACAGAGGTGTTTGTAGATAGTCAAGTAGCTATCATTATCTCAAATAATTCTGTTTTTCATGGAAAAACAAAACATTTCAACATCAAATTATTTTTTCTTAGAGATGTGTAGAAAGAAGGATCGGTTAGATTGAATAACTGTAAGACAAATCTCCAATTAGTTGATATATTAACCAAAGCTTTGCCAAGAAGTAAATTTGAATTTCTAAGAGAGAAGCTTAGTGTTTGAAGCAACTGAAGTAAGGAGGAGTGTTGAAGACGTACATTAGTTACTACAATACTTGGTGTTTGGATGTGCATTAGTTTGTTGTTTTTTTGATATTGTTTTTTTTTCATCAGTATGTTAGTTACAGTTTTTTAAGAATTTAGTTGATTATGGAATCATGTGTTAAGTAGTGGGTTATTTTAAGTTGTTAGTTGTTGAATCTTTTGTATTTAAATATCTCATTAGCTTCATTTATTTTTAACTCAGCAAATATTATTTCTTTTTGTTATTGTATTTATTCTCTTACTCAAAAGTTTCTACCGAATTAAAAAACTTCCAACAATTATATTTATGCACCAATCAATTATTTATGCTTAATTTCATAATTGCACGTCTATATTCCTTTTTTTTTTAACTCATTTCTTATAATTATGTTAGAATGGTTTATATAATATTCAAAAACAAACTATAATTATTCATGGTTGATACACAAGCTCTCGATGATAAATGTGGATTCGCTGATTATCTGATAAAGAGTTTTTGTTGCTTATTTCAGAAGTATCATTTCAAGATTTTAAAATATATATACCTGTCTTAGTCTTAAATTTTCATGGAAAACATTTTATCATTAATATAGTTCTACCATATTAATGGTAGAATAAGAGTGATTAGAGGTTCTAATCCTGAATTCATTGCTGATAATATAACAAGAAAAGGGAAGCTATGGGTGTTTTCTAATAAGGTAAAAAAAGAATTCGTTGGTACATTTAATTTTTGAAAATTTTAATCTTTTGATAGTTAAAATATTTTATGATTATTATACATGTATTTTTATAATTTATGGTCGTCCATTATTTAAGATTGATTTTAATATAATTTTTAATCAAATCAATTTTTTATAAAAACTAAAAAATTCATTTAGATTATTATCTTTAAATTTAGTCCTCAATTGCTATCAGATTCAGCTGAAATTAATTATCAATAAATTGCTAAATAATAAGCTGATACCTGTGTTTGTTTTGATTTGAGAAAAAAGAAAAATAAATATGAATACGATGAAATGTTATAATTATGTGGTGGTTTTTCACATGATAGTCATTGATATTAATATATTTAAGTACTCATTAATTGCCAATCACTTTATAGGACAGTCTTTTTCTTTTTCTTAGTTTGGAAATGCATGTATACTGCCAATTCCACCTCATGATGATAGATCAACATTCACCTACAAATTAATCAAACTCTACAATGTTTTTTTATTAGAATATACAAATAGATTATACAATAAATTAAACGATAATAGACTTTCTTTTATGATTATTTTTGATTAAATATTTTAAAAATATAATATACATGTAATCTTAACTTTAATAGATTTTTTATTTTGATTTATTTTATTTTAACATTTCAATTTATTTATTTATATACTTTTAAATATTTGTTAATTCATTTTTGTTTAAGAGGTGTAATACACATATCATATTTAATTATTTTTAATTTTTAAATTTAGTATTTTTTATAAAAATTAAAGATATATGATAAATAAAATTAAAGTATGTAAATAATAAAAATTAAAATTTATAAAATAAATTAAAAAATTATTATAATTTTAGATATTTCAAATTCACAAATAAGTATTTTAAAATATTAATATATATATATATATATATATATATATATATAATCAATACGTAAAATATTATTAAACAAAATTACTCAGGATTATGATAAAAGGATGAGTGTGTATATACTTGTACATATTGACTTTGCAATGAAATTAATATTTAATACATTTATTCTCAATAATACATTTTTTTTGAAAATATATCAATAATGAGTATATAAAGATAGAAATCATTGATATATTAAAGTTTGAACTGCCTTTTGAATCATCACTTTTAAAAAATTATATAAAAATAAATTATCAATTGATTTGAACTATAAAAGAATGTCAAATATTTAATTGATAAAATTATGTCATATATTTTTAAATATATATATATATATATATATATATATGAGAAAAAAGTGAATTAAGAAGTAATTAATACAATATTTATTATTAGTTTAATTTAGATATTGCTGCGTAAATAATATTTAATATATTGTCACATGATAAATAATTTGTGTTTAATTATTATAATTGTATAGATACAGATAGTAAATTTACTTGTGGAATTCTTTTTGAAATGACATGTTATTATGAATTTTATTTAACATTAGGGTTCAGAATTTCTTTTAATTAAAAATTACAGTTTGAAATCATGGGAATAATAACAAATTAAATAACAATTTACAAATTAATGAATTCGAACTCCATATCTTGACATTTATGCATTTGATAGTCTGTTTATTTGTTAAATATGACAAGAAAAATAATGTTTCATATGCTAAAAAGATAAAAGCAAACTAAATAAATAAGCATTGGCTCCAACCAATGAAGAACTGTAATGTAATTTGCCCATACTTTACTTAAGTTTTCATTTATTACTTGACATATGCATATTAGATTAATTAATGGTTAACCCTCTTGAGTTATTGGACTATTACAAATAAAATAGAAATAAATATATCCATATATTATTTTACCAAATTAAGAAGTTGGAAATTACTACTTTTATACCTTTTTAATTTTTCATTTGGAAACTACTAAAGCTACCAACTCATTTTATGAGTTACCTAATGCTGACACTAGAGAAGAAGAAAAGGGACATTATTATCATAACCAGAGATTATTGGCCTCTTTAATTTTGCTTTAAACAAATTAAAATGGATCAATTTGAAGTTCCTGATATGATCATTATCACAAACAATTTATTTTTCTCCACTAAATAATATATATATATATATATATATATATATATTTGACTAAATGTAGTTTTATTCGATTTAGTTTGATTTTGGTTAAAAATATTTAAAATTAAATTTATTAATATATATGGTTTAACATACTTTTATTTCTTATATAATTATTTTAAAAATATAAATAACTGAAGTAAATTGAGTTAAATTGAAAGTTGAATTTGGCACTATTTATTTTTATAAAAATTTTAATTAATTTAATGAAATAGATTAGATATGGAAGGAAATCAAACCAATCAACCTTAATAATGATGAAAGAGTGTAAATGAGCATGTGGCCTCCTTGAATATTCTGCGTAAACAAAAGCTACAACTCCAGCTAATTCATAAGCTGAGAAAGATCTACCTTAAGAAAACAGCAACCATTATATGTATAGCTTTATCTCTTTATTGCATATATGTATATTATATTGTTCAAATTAGTTATTCGTTCAACTAAATCTACATTATTTTCCAAAACATATTTAATATGATGTTGACTTGTCATGTATGGGATCTTCGTTCATGATTCTTGCGATAGGCAGCAAGCTGCTCACGATAAGTGCCAAGTGCACGTCCCCCCACAACAAATATTTCTTATACTTATAATCCAAGTTTCCATGATATCTTTAATTTACATCATTTAGAGTTTAAAACTATCATAATATTTGATAATAAAGAGATCCAGTTTTGTTATATTATAAATTCAACAAACTTTAATAATATATATATATATTTAATTTATTAAATTTCAAGTGTTAGTAATTCTTTTTAAATTGTTTAATATTAGAAACTATATATATCTTAGTTTTGTAAAATATTTAATTCACATATATATTCATAACATTCAACTATAATTCAATACTTGATTATCATATAAGTAAAATAACACGTTGAATAAATATTAGAATTAATAATATAACCCTAAAAATAAATAAGCCTACAGCAATCGAAGATGATTAGTTATTGTATTAAAGTCTACGCATGTCGTCCATGTATTTCGTTTTTAATTGCTCCACTGTTACAGTACATAATTAAATAATCACCATTGCATTAATTAAATAAGTAAAAATATTAAAAAATAATTTTTCATTAAAATATTTTAAAATGATAATCTTATTTTATTTTATAGAAATATTTTTGTTATTAATATGATTTCATGATTTTTAAATACAAAAATTACATGGTTATATATAATTAACGAGAATGGTTTTAAAAAATAAGGTAAAAAATAATATTTATTGATTTTTTAATAAATTTGTAAAATCCAATGAAATTATATAGAAGGAAGTATATATAAAGTTAACAAATTTGACATTGTAATTAATATAAAAATTCGATGGGACAAACAAATATTTATAATTTAATTATTATTTTACTATATTTTCAGCATTTTTTACCATATTTTTTCACTATTAACATTGTCAGTATCATAATATTAATAATGAGTTAATAATCAATGGATTGGATCTAGAATTTCTCGTAGGGATGGGAAAAAGGTAATGGCAAGGCGAATAATGTTGACCAAATAATAGAAAAAGATATAATTTTTAATTATTTTTTGGAAATATTAAAATCTCTTTTTTAAACCATATTTGCCTCTCGAAATATGTGTTGGAAGATTTTATGGAGTCTAAAAGATCCCAAACTCACCTACCATAGAATACTTTATAATTGTTTTTGAAGTTCAATTCAAATTTAATCATAAATCCTTTGATCATATGATATAATAAGGTTATATGACAATATTATAGTATTTCCAATATTAATTTTATTTGGTTTGTTATTAATTAATATCTGTCAATTATTACTATCTCTCAACTTTATTTCATTTACTTTATTCCCATTGATAGAGAGAGACACCTACGGAGCGAACACCCACTGTAAATTCTTTTTAGTAAACCATTGTTAACTCGGACTTGCCTTGTTAGTTCTGAGCTTCCTCCTCAGCCCATTTAGCTTGTCTTTTACCTTCTAGTATTTTTGTTCAATGCTAGATAGACACATAGACCTTCTATATATGCTGCTTGTATTTCTTTCTTTTATACATGAGAAATTACATCAATAAACTTTGTTCATGGTATTAAAGAAGGTACAATACTAATCCTTTCTGTTATCGCTAAAATAGTCATCCTTTCAACTACATCAACCACAAGCATTACCATCACCACATCTTTTCTGAATGAAATTTCCTTGCAAAACGTCGATTAGCCAGGTCAGATTCTAGTCAGCATTCCATTGAATGGCTTGGATTACATTCATTAGAGCAAGTCCATGCTCATCGCCTTAAGAGTAAAAGATAAGATCGGGTTCATTTATGGTTCTTGCAAAATACCAGAAGAAGAAGATGTTAATCTTGAGAAATGGAGGCAGATTGATTTGATGGTCATCTCTTGGATTTTAAAATCTTTATCTAAAGAGTTGGTGGAAGCTTTTATTTATCTTACATCTGCTAAACAACTGTGGGATGAATTGAAAGAGCAGTTTGGCAAGAGCAATGGTCCTCAACTTTATCATATCAAACGAGAGATAAGTTCTTTTTCCTAATCAAGTTTAATAATTATGATGTTTTTCATTAAACTTAGGAAAATATAAGATAAATTGGGTCATTTACAGTCTCTCCATCTTACAAATGCGACTCAACAAAACAACTTATTGAGATGTATAATGAGGATAGGGTGATACAATTCTTAATGGGTCTAAGTGATGTTTATGATCATGTTCTTAATCAAATTCTTATCATGGATCTCTTTCTAATGTTAATAAAACATATTCCATGATCCTAAGCATTGAGAGGCAACGTGAAGTTCAAAACTCTAGTAGTTCAGTTGTTAATTCCATGCTCAGTCGAGATACGAAAGGAAGAGTAGGAGCTATTCATTTTCAAGGAAGAAAATCATACTTGAGAAAAGATAAAGCTACCCTTAAATGCTCTCATTATGATATGTCTGGCCACACCAAGGATACATGTTTCCAAATTCATAGTTATCCTGAATGGTTCACCGATCCCAAAAGGAAGAAGAAGAAAGCAAACATGACCATGGAAGACTCACCATTGTACTATTATTTTGAAGATAAGTAGGCTTTTCACTTGCACAACTCAGGTTTTGTGTCTATCATCAAATAAAAAGTTGTCAAGTATATATAAGAATAACAGGTATAAGAGTTAGCCAGCAGTGCTGATGTCTCAGGTTTTACTAGTAAAATCCATTTAAATCTTCATATCTTACTAGTTTAGAAATAGGAACTTGGATAGTTGACACAGGTGTAACTTCTCATATGACACATTCACCTCATTTTCTCAATAAATTTTTCACATGTTCACCTAGATAAGTTATATTACCAGATGACTGTACATAAAAAATCACACATTTTGGTTCAATCATCTTACAACTTAAACTAGCCCTTAAAAATGTTTTATAAATACCCACATTCAAGTATAATCGTTTATCTGTTAGTAAATTAAGCCAAGATCAAAACATTGATGTCATTTTTCTTGCTAACAAATGTATTTTCCAAGACTAAATAAAGAATGAAGTTATAGCTATAACACATCTCAAAAACAGGTTATATGAACTAAATAATAGCTCTTTTTCTGAAAGTATCAAAAGTAATTATGCTCAATCACAGTTATTTTCTAATATCCTTTAATGGCACAAGAGACTAGGACATGTTTCTAAAGAAAAACTTTCTCATGTCAATGATATCTATATTGTTATTCCTAGAGAAAAATTTTCATGTGATATGTGTCAATACTCAAAATCTTTTCCTAAAAGTGTAATTAAAACACCAAATATACTTAAATTATCACATCTAGATTTGTGGGGGCCTCATACTACTAACTCTTTCACTAATGCTAGTTTTCTAACTGTTGTTGACAATTTTTCAAGAGTCACATGGACACTTATGCTTAAAGATGAAAGTAATGTTTGCAAAATTTTAAAAGATTTCATTACATTAGTGGAAAATCAATTTTAAAAAAAAATTTTAAAAATCAGAACTGAATTTCCCAATAACAATTTTCAATTTCTTTTGCAAGAAAAAAGGATTCTACACCAAATCACTTATGTTTATACACCTCAGCAAAACAAGCTGTTGAAAGAAAGTACAAGTATCTTTTATGAATTGCTCAAGCTTTAATGTTTCAATCTGGTGTCACTCTTTCCTTTTAGAGTGAATCCATTTTAATGGCCACTAATATAATAAATGTTTTGCTACTAAAACTTTACATTGGAAAACATTTTATGAAATTTTATATCATAAAAAATCATAATATTAAAGTTTACATGTTTTTGGTAGTTTTGTTATATTAAAAATAATAACCCACATTAAAATAAGTTTTCATCTCAAGCCTTTAAAGGTATTTACTTAGGTTCTTCAAAATTTACCAAAGGATTTAAAGTTTTTGATTTACAGCATAAGGAAATTATTATTTAATGTGATGTTGAATTTTTTGAACATATATTTTCTTTTGAATAAAGTTTTGAGCAATTGACATATATCATATCTCATTTCATGACACCATAAATTTTTGACACCAATTCCATACATTCATTCAAACATAAACATTGATCACAATACACATATTTCATATCCTCCTACCACAGTTCAACAAGACCTTATACAATCTCCATTACACCAAGACATAGATATCATTACCATAGAACCTTCTTAACAGGCGATTGAAATTGAGTATATTAATGAAATAGTACATGTCAGAAAAAGTTCTAGAACTTCCGTTCGACCCCTGTGGTTGGATGACTTCGTTGCTTGTACTCATCAACACATAAAACCTTTTTCCCTACCACCAAAATACATAAAGTCATATGAGAAATATCTTGCAAATGTTTCAATTGTAGAAGAACTTATTCCTTACTAAGAAACCTGTAAGGATTAGCGGTGGCTACAGGCCATAGAAACTGAGTTACAAGATTTGGGATGTAACAATACTTGAATTCTCACTCAATTACCCATAGGAAAAGAGACAATTCCATCCAAATGGGTGTTTAAAATCAAATATCTTGCATATGGTTTGATTGATAGATTTAAAGCCAAATTGGTTGCTAAGGGCTTTAATCAATTACTTGCTGTTGATTTTCATGATAAATTCTCACCCATTACTAAGTTGGTAACTGTTCGAGTTTTCCTTGCTATTGCTGTTACTTACAATTGGTACATCCATCAACTAGATATCAACAATGCATACTTGCATGGCATAAACACTAAAGAGTTAGACATGAGTCCTCCTAAAGGATATACTAGAGCTAGTGCATGCTAAATATGTAAATTAAACAAAAGTTTATATGGCTTGAAACAAGCAGGTAGGGCATGGAACTTTGAATTAACACAGAAGCTGGTTAAATATGGCTTTTAACAGTTAGAAGTTGATACTTGTTTGTTCACTAATAGATAAAATAATAATTTTATAGCACTTATTATTTATGTCAATGACATACTAATCTGATGAGAGAACTTGGATGAGATTTCTAGGGTGAAAGCCTTTCTACACATAAAATTCATTATTAAAGACTTAGGAACTGTCAAATATTTTAGGAATGGAAATCGCCAGATCACATGAAGGCTTATTTATCAGTCAAGTAAATACACTAGTGAGTTGATAAAAGATTCTAAATTGGGTTTAGTGCAAGTTACCTAGGTTCCCTTACCATATGGTATGCTTTTTACTGCTACTAATGCTCTTGTTCTCACAGATCCTGAAGTTTAGAGAAGACTTGTGGGAAGATTATTATACCTTGGTCTAACTTGTCCAGATATCATCTATGTCACACAATAATGAAATCAATTCATGAAGAATCCGATACATAAACTCCTTAAAGAAGCTTTGCATGTTATTCGTACTTGAAAGGAACACTAGGTTGCAGGTTTTTCTTTGCAGGTTTTTCTTGCCACCAGAAAATCACTCATGGGTTTTTGTGTTTTTCTTGGTAATGCTCTTATTTCCTGGAAAACAAAAAATAGAACATAATAAGCAAATCTTTAGCCGAAGCATAGTATCGTAACATGGAAAAAATAGTAGGAGAACTAAAATGGATTGCTTATCTTTTGAAGGAGTTTAAAGTCACTCCTCAGTTGTTGATTCCCTGGGCATTTGACATATTTAGTGCAGAAAGAAAGAAAAATTACCATTTTGAGGTGGAGATTAAAAAAATTACGGTCTTGGGGTGATTTTAAACCTGGCCGCCGGTCAAACCGGCAGCCGCACGACGTGGCATCCAACTCAGCAGGCATATGGACACGGGGAGAAGAATGGTGACTTGGCGTGATGTGTCATGTGGACGCCGGTTAGACCAGTGGCCAAAGTGCCCTTCTGCATCTGTCAGCGGCGTCAGACTAAATCTCTGTCAGCTGCGTCCCTGTATGTTCTGCCCGTGCGCCACGTGTCGTCATGTGATTCGATAAGCATTCTGGCCGCCATTGTGATAGGCGGCCATATCATCTCCCCTTTTTCCCCGACCTTTGTTTTTCTTTGTCCCATTTGTTCTGTTTTCTCCTCCCACAGCTGGTTTTATTTTCTCCTCCCACGGCAGCTTCCAACAGCTCCTTCCCCTTCTTTGTTTCTTTTCCCGTTTGTCCTTCCAACAGCTCCAGCTCCTGTCCCGTTTGTCTTCCACGGCAGTAGCTCCGGCAGCAGCTCCATTGTTCCCCAGCAGCAGCTCCGACTCCGGTTCATTCCCCAGCAGCAGCTCCGGCTCCGGCTCGTTCCCCAGCAGCAGCTCTAGCCGCAGGTCCTTCCCAAGTACAGCAAACAAAAAAACTCAATTTCTATTTTGATAAGGAAAAAGGCAGTAGGTGAATTATTTAATTATTTATGTTAAATATGTGTTAGTTGTTAATATATGTGAGTGTATTGTTTTATTGTATAATTAGTATTTATTTAGGATAATTATAATTTTTGATTAGTAGATTTAAATTGAAATGAAGTAAAATATGAAAAAATAATAGTCTGAAATAGGTAACTATGGTATTGATAAATAGTAAAAATTGTTTAACATACTAAATGTAAAAATAGGATGGAAAAAAGTTAAATAAATTGGTGAAATTAAATTAAAATAATAATGATAGAAAAATATAATTATGTTAAGTTTAATAATAAATATTTGAGTTGAAAAAAAAAAGTTTAAAAGTGAAAAGAATAAATTAGGGGAAAAAGAATTATTAATTGTTGGGGAAAATAAAAAATGAATGTATGGAAAGTACAAACCTAATAATTATAGGGAAATAATAATAGTAAAATTTATGAATAATGT
>CANYBF010713893.1:0-42976 GCA_948192965.1 Dalechampia spathulata
TTAATGATATATGATATGGAGTGAGTTAAATGTATAAACTTTAGATAATTTACTTAAGGACATGTAGAAATTAATGTAATGGTTTATGATTTCAAGATGTTCAATTATAGTAAAGAATTAAAAAGATGCTATTGAATAAAGATATATAGTATGATGAAATTAAATGATTTAATCAAGTGAATCATTTCGTGAATGTATGATTTATGACAGAGAAAAATAAAATAAATGATTTAATAATAGATGAGAAATATTTAAGTTATAAATGTTTATGTATGAAATTATTATATGGAAAATTAAGTATTATATGATGGTATTTATATATTATTTGTTTGAGTAAATATTATGAATAGAGTATGAATAATTAATAAAAGGAAGTATAAAAAAATAATTAAATGGTGAATAGTGATATGTGCTTAGTGATACATGAATAGTGAAATAAATTGATTGATGTTGAATATTATTACTTAGAAATATGTTATGTTAAATAATAAGAACTAAAATAAGATAAGAAATATTATTAATTCATATATATATATAAACACACATATGTAAGTATGACTGATAAATGTTACTAAATGAAATTAATATAGTTACTTGAAGATATATGTTGATATACACTCTATATGATTCAGAGAAAAGAAATTGATGCAAACAACGGGAAAACATGAAACAGAATGGAAAATCAGGTTTGTACTTTTAGCTAATACCTATTAATTGGGTCGGCAGGTAAGTACAAACTTACCTTATTTTTAATTATATGTTTTATTTGATTATTCATTTAATATAGGTGATACTATTATGATCACATTGAATGGAATATAAAATGATGCAAGTGATTGGTAAATGTTATAATTATTATATAGCATTCATATTGAATGGTTATGATAATATGATATGGTGTGTTGATTTGATATTGATATGATTTCAACTAGTGGTGATGATATTCAAATGTAATGTCATTGATATTAGAAAGAAATAATCTTTAAGGATGATAGTAATAATTTATTAAATAATATATAGACATTTATATGATTGATTAGAATATCATGAGTTCATATATTGATGATTGGATTTAAATAATAAAAATGTTTTATGATGATATTATCATATTATGAATAAGAATGATACTTGATAATTATGGAATATAACTCTAAAAAAAGTAAAATGGTATAATGTGATAAATAAATGAGTGTTAGCAAATAAATGTAGTATTTACAGAAATAAATACATTAGATATAAAGAAAGTAAATAAAATAAAATGGATATTTTATTTTATAATTCTAAGGGTAAAATAAGTATCAGAAATTGTACGAAATTCTAAAATAGTTGAGATTCAAATATTAAAGGATACAAATTAAATGGAATATGTTATGAATTTTATTTTATAAGGTATATGTAAATACCATTTATTATGGATGATAATTTAAGTATTTAAATATAAATGATAATAAAATCTAGCTATAAATGAAGGCTGATGAATTTCTATATTGAGATATATAACCAAACTAAATAAATTAAAATTTAATCAAAAAATGATGATTAAATAATTTAAATGGAAATTATGTGTTATTAAACGAAATTTATATGCATTGATGCTTTGTGAAATATATGTTATTTGAAGAATGCAATGTGAAATAAATGTTTTATGAAATTATGTTATATGAATTTTATGATACATAAGATGATATCTTGATGATTGCATATGTTATTTTGGCATCAGAGCAAGAAGCATACAAACCATGTCATGAACAATTTGGTAAATACATATACATGACATGGAGAAATAAGGGAAGGAAAAATAAAACAAAGGGAAATGATGAAATGGTATTGAAAAGGGTTACATGGGAATTATGAATGTGAAATAAATGTGAAATGGTTCCAAAGATGAATCATAGATATGAGATAAATGTCGAACCCAGTACCCTGCACGCTTATGATATGGCCCAACATGAAAAAGGGGCAATGAAATGAAATGAGCTAATACAGAAAAATATGAGGGAGAATGCATAACATGAATGCATTCTCATCCATGACATAAATCATGAATTATATGGTAATGACTTATTTGATGTGATTATTATATGTGAAATTGATCATTATTGATATTCATACCATGATGTATATATGACGGTATTGATCAATGCATTTATATGAATGATGATGATGATGCTGATGATGAATTATTGATGTTGACTATGATGATGATATTTGATATGTGCTATTACGTGTTATGTTTTGATGAATTTTAGGTCGTGTTTAGGCATTAATGTGTTATACTCTACTTTGATCATTATGTTTTTTTATTAGAATTTGATGTATGTGCTAAGTGTGTAGTGTTAGGAAGCAAATAAGAAGAAACAAGAAAATTTTATGCATGGAGAAGGAACTCCACGATCGTGGACCTCAACTCCATGATCGTGGAAGAGGAGCCAGAATGAAAGGAAGCTATTGGAATTTTCCACAATCGTGGACTTCAACTCCACGATCGTGGACTTGAAATTATTGGGTCAAATAGAAGACAACTTGACAGAAGATAAAAGGAAGAAATGGAGTCCATGTGAAGAAAGAAAATAAAACCTTTAAAGAGCATTAATGGGAAATGAATGGGCAATGGATGGGCAATGGAGTCCACATCATAAAGGAGTGATGGGTGAATAAAGGGATAAAAAATCTCAACTGGAAAAGAAGTGACCTACACTCAAGATTAAAGGAGGACCATTCACCAGCAAAAAGGAGGGAGATCCGTGAGGGAAGTAATCTGCTGTCTAGGGTTTCCTTTTGTTCTCTCTATTTTTCCATCTTTCTTGTATTCTTGCTGTAAGCCATGAGTGGCTAAGTGTTTTCTTTGTAGGATTTGAATTAAGAATCCCTTGTGGGGATAACTGCTTTGTGCTTTATTCAGTTGCTATGAATGTCTAATTCTAAAGTTTGATTTTGGAAACAAAACCTCTGCTTTGTGATTGCAATGAGAGTTGGATTATAGAATGCTTGTTCATTGAGAGATGTTCAATTATAAATGTTAGTTTTCCAATTGATTATTTACGCTCTGTGATTGCAATGAGAGTTAAATTGTGGAAAGCTTATTCATTCTGGTTAAGTCAGTGCATGAGATAGATCTACACACTCTTAATTCCTGTATGATTGCTAGATAGTCTCCCTAATTGGAGGGTTTTGAATGTGACTAAAGAATTCTAAAGATTAGAGTGATGTTTAGTTGATTTCTCTTCGAGAGAGGGTTTTCAATGCTGAAGGATATCTTGGGTAGCAATAAGCATATGTTTGTTAACCTTACTTGGTGATAATGATTTCAGGTCCTATGCCTTACATTATTGTTTACACCTTACACTTGTGAGTTGGATCTTAAGTTCATCTTTAATATGCTTTTACCATTGAGTACCTTCAAACACCAAACCTTAACCATTGCCTAAATAAACAAGAAAACTGAGTGGAGATGGATAAACCATAAATCCTTGTGGGATCGATATCATACTACGATAACCTGTATACTTGTAGCTAAGTAGAGATTAGAACTACTGTCGCTATCCAGCGATCAATATTCATAGCAGGTTTATTATATTATGAAATAAATATATTGGTGGTATAACATGCTTAAATGAGAATATTTAATTAAATGATAAGGTGATATATTAGGTGTTAATTAATTAAGGAATGATAAGATATTCTATGGTATAAATCTTATAATACGTGAGATTGTAGCAATAATAATGAGATGATATGCATGATGATAATATAAATACATGAAGACGACATGTAAATAAGATGATATACCTGATGCAAGCAAATCATATGTGATAAATAGGTATGAATTATGATCTGTTATTGTAGAAAATCAATTAAATATTGATATACCTTGGAAATATAGAATTAATATTTTAAATGAATATTAGTAAGTTGATACTATGATATTTTGGTTTATATACTTGTTACATATATGTGTTATAAATGATTATATTTCCTATGTTATGTGTTTAAGCACCACTGAGTTTTATACTCAATGTTCGTCATTTGATGGACGCAGGTTAACAGTAGATGGTGAGCACGGATTTCCCAAAGGACTAATTCAGCAGAAGGTTTCTCTGAGGATAAGGACTTAGTTAGGGACAAAGCATATTGATTAATTAATTTAAAGGCAGTAAACACACTATTGTAACACAGGGACTAAGACTTCCGTAAATATCTTAGAATAGCACAACATTTTTTAATATACAAGTAAACACAACATATAAATATATAAAAAAAATTCATACGAATCCCTTGTAGAGTAATTAGTGGTTTCCATGTATTGGAGATCATTAATTATTTTACGGGAGCATGTTACAGTGATAGACGTGATAGAACCTCCTAAACTAGACCTCACCATTGAACCCTGCTGGAAGGACCCACCTTCTAAATTGTATGTACTAGCATGTCATACCGTATAGAACACTCTCTCACATAATGACTGGTTATACCACATTGATAGCATAAATCCGTACCCAACTGGCAAGCTCTATGATGAACTCAGCCACAGGTACAACATAAACTCGGTCTCATGCCTGAACTACCACTGTGAAATGTAGATCTCCCACTCTATGAATGTTGACATGGCATCGGTCTAACATACACTAATCGGGGAGGAAGTGAACCTCTAAACTTGCCCCTCTTCTGGAATCTTGATGAAGAACTCAACCCACTAAACGGTCTCCTTAAGGGTTCTAATTAGGCACTCTCCTCTTGCATAGTATGCTTTTGGTTCATTGCATTAGCCATCAATGCTGAAAAATTTTCATAATTAAAAACCTGAACCAGTGCCCTAATCTGAAAGTTCAAACCCTGCTCGAATCTCTTGCATCTTTCTTGACTAGAAGTCAGAATGTTGGTCACATAATAAGCTAACCGTTTAAACTCCCTCTCATATTCTGCAGCCAATATGTCCCCTGTCTCAAATTGAGGAACTCATACAGCTTCTGATCAGTGTAAGCAGCAGGCATATATTCTTGGCGGAATTCCCTGTGAAAATCATCCTACGTTAGTACTAGAGTGTTTACCATACTCTGTGGAACAGTCTTCCACCATTCATAGGCATCATCTTGTAGTAAGGAAATAGTATACTTAAACTTGGCTATCTCGGGACACTTCAACTGATGTAGAACCCGTTGCGTTCGTTCTAACCACATCTCTGTCACATACGGATCTGTCATCCCAACAAAATTTATGGCTCTATAGGATCTCAACTTCTTAAAATCCATCTTATACTCCTCTCTAGGTTTTGATGGGGGTGGAGCTGGAGTAACAGGTAAAGTCTGACCCTGTATCTGTAAATACCGAAGAAACTAGGCATACTGAGTTGCCATAGGGTCTACAACAGATGCATCTGCCCATTCCACTCGAGGTGCCCTCTCACTGGGTTCCCCTTGACCCTCATATCATGGCTGCCTCTCACCTCGATCCCCTGTATCTGATGTACTCTCTTGTGGATTAAAGTTACCCCCTCCTTCCTCACTGATAATTATGGCTCAATCTGTCATTAAACCTAATCTATGACACATAAACATGAATCATAATGGTTAGCAATGGTAAGGACTCTCACACTCCCCATATGTAGCTTATTAACCATAGCCAGTAGTCTTAACTTACAGACAAGTTACACGTCGAGCTAAACCATAGCTCTGATACCACTAAAACATGTCACACCCAGCCCATACCTGGGGTAACATGCTCCCGTAGCATGAGTATTGATCTCCTAAATAGAAATCGCTACTCACACCATAAGGGATACGTCTTCTATATAGCCTATTTTAGTTCGTATGGGTACACGTTCCTGCATTTAGTAGTGATAAGAAATTACAGCATGGCATTTATGCAATGTTATCTATCTTAACCTGGATACCCATTCATTCATTCATACAATTCAGGTTGGCAAACATCTCTTCTTATATTATATATGAATAAAGTCATACATTAGAGTTCTCAACAGTTACATAATACTGGTTACAAGTATCACCAAACAAAAAAATAGAAACAACTACTGCCTCTATGATCAATACAACTACACTAAGAGTTCAGTACCGCTTCGAGAATAGCCTTTCTCTGCTGACGCTTGCTATCACTTCTTAGGTTGCTCTTTCGAGAACTCAGTACCTATGTTCATCAAATGATAAATGCTAAGAATAAAACTCAGTGGTGCTAGTGAAACATGTAGTTACAATCAAGCTAATAACATTAAACATCATTCCATCATAGCTTCCATTCAACAATCAATCAATAATCATTCTCAGTGAACAACATAATCATTGCATGTCATTAACCAATATGAATATAAGGAATGCATAAATGAATCCATCACCTTTAATAACATATAAGATGAGACTGCTTTTATGCCATGCATTCTCCCTCGTTCCCTATTCTTTTCCTGTATATATGTGCACATATCCTTTCCCTACTGGGTCCCTGTAGGTACTGGTACTCATCTTCTGAAGGAGAGTATTTGCTTTGTGGTTCAGTGAACCCATCATTCATTTATTTTAATTGTAGGTCTTGAAACTCATATCGCATAGGGAGGGAATTTAACTTTGTGATTCCTCAATTGAATCCATCATCTATATGACCCAGTAGGTTTAAAGCATATAGCTCTATAAACATCTCTCTCTTCCTTTTTCTTTTCCTCTATATACTTCTTGATGTATGTCATGATTATGTATATATGATGCTTCCTATACATATACCATGCTCATCATAGGAAAACATAAGCAATGTATAGTCATAGAAATAGGGCACATCATTCCTCTGGACCTCACTTAGGTAGTATAACAAGAAAAGAAGCAAACATCATAACTAGCACAAACCTATAGCAATACCACTTTGAACGTATACCCATAGTCCCGTTACTAATGATCAAAACCTTCAACTTTTTGCTCTTACACCTTCTTGGCACTTAAGACCCTAACTTTGTTATTTCTAAGGGTTTAAGGAAGATAAGAATGAAATAAAAGCAAGGAAAATCTTTGTTCTTATCTATTGAAAAGTGAAACTTAAGTCATGTACGGCCATACCACATTTGGTACACCTATACGAAGCTAAAAGTCTTGACAAGCATAAACTCTTGTGAGGAATGGTATGCCTATACTGCCATATTCTTCCTAACAAACCTATTTTCTTGCGAGCATTGGTATGATTAGACAACCCTTTGGTATGCCTGTATGGTCTCTAAGAACCTAAGGCCACCCGTCTCTCATCCTTGGTATGCCCATACGGAGATCCGTACACCCGTACGATAACTAATCAACAACGTTAACCCACTCTAAACTCCTTTGTCACGATACCTAAACCAAAACCAACATATAACACACTTCTAAAACATCAATCACATCATGCTATACATGGTGTTTGCCCCTTATACTACAGAGAAATCTCAATAAGGCGGCAACAACCATCCTTCCAATATGCTTCTTCCCTCTCCTATCAATCATACCCATCACATTCAACATTCCACATTCATCAAAAGTACAATATCATTTCACCCCATCATTACATATCAACATGCTTATACACATAACCATTCATAGCACATTATCATACACACATATGAGTGACGATCATATACATATATATACACACATTCCTATACCATCATACATAATCACATAACATATAGTATCAATACAAGCAAGAATCCATGCTTATTCCATATCCATAACCAACAGTCAAACAAGCATATGCTTACACAGGTGCGTATAATCCTATCAAACATCGAGCACATACAATAGTGCCATACACAACAGTGTTCGAAGGTTGGTGTGATAAAAATGAGGATGTTAATTACCCCCTGATTTTAGGAAGACCTTTCCTAAATACAGGGAGAGCATTAGTTCATTTGCATGAAGGAAAACTCATCCTCTGAATTAGTGAAGAGTGAGTGGAATTCTATATGAAGAAAGCAATGAAATGGCTAATGGAAGGTGAGGCATGCATGAAGGTAGATGTAGTGGATGAATGTGTATCTGTTGTACTAAATGAAGAAGTGCATAATGTCATAGTAGAGGAGCAAATTGAGGTAATAGGTGAGGAAGGTGGCGAATCACCTAAATCAGATCTGTTGGTAAGGAATTCTAACCCTACTCCTCCTTCGATTAAAAAGCCACCTGTTTTAGAACTGAAAATTTTGCCAAAGCACCTGAGGCATGCTTTCTTAGGTAGTAACGAAACATTACTAATCATTATATCTTATAAGCTGATATTGGCATAGGAGTACATGCTGATCAAAATGGTACGGAAGCACATCCTAGCTTTAGGCTGGCAATTATCGAATGTTAAGCGAATCAACCCTGATATGGTCATGCATAGGATACACTTAGAAGAAGGAAGTAAGTCTATTCATGAGAGGCAAAGGAGACTCCACCCCAATATGCAGGACGTTGTGAAAAAAGAGGTAATTAAGCTGCTAGATATAAGTATTATTTATCCTATTTCTGATAGTGAGTGGGTGAGTCCTATCCAATATGTACCTAAGAAGGGTGGCATGACTGTTATAGAGAATGAGAAAAAGGAATTGCTTTCAACTAGGACAGTAACTGGCTGGAGAGTATACATAGATTATAGGAAGCTAAATTTTACTACTAGGAAGGATCACTTTCCTTTACCCTTTGTTGATCAAATGATTAAGAAGATAGCATGTCATTATTTCTATTATTTTTTAGATGGCTATTCAGGCTATAACCCAATTTTCATTTTTCCTCAAGACCAAGAGAAAATAACATTCACATGTCCATATGGTACATTTTCTTATAGGTGTATGCGTTTTGGTTTGTGTAAAGCGATGTGTGATTGTAATATTTATTGATATGATTGAGGAATTTATGGAAATATTAATGGATGAATTTTCAGTGTTTGGATACTCTTTTGAGTAATGTTGCAGAATTTGGAGAGAGTCCTGAAACGCTGTGAGGAGACCAATTTGATGTTTATTTGGGAGAAATACCATTTCATCATAGATGAAGGAATTGTGTTGGGCCACAATATTTCCAAGGAAGGCATTGAATTGGACAGTGGTTTTTTCATGTGATAAGTTTAGAGCTTATCTCTTGGACTCCAAAGTTATTATTTTTACTGATCATGCTGCTTTGAGGTATTTGTTTACTAAGAAAGAGGCGAAGCCAAGGTTAATTAGGTAGGTATTACTACTGCAAAAATTTGACATTTGAATTAAGGATAAGAAAGGAGCTAAGAATATGGTTGCCGATCACCTATCTTACCTTGAGAAGGATGGTGATGGTGAGGAAGATGAGCTTATAAAGGAAAATTTTTTTGAGGAGACTGTGTTCATGGTGCAAAAAAAGGAAAATTTCTTTGGTATGTAGACATGGCTAACCATTTAGCTTGGGTGTAGTGCCTTCTAATGTTTTGTATTAGCAGCGGAAGAGATTCTTTGCAAATACCTAGTATTATCAATAGGAGGAACCATTCTTATTTCACCAATGTGCTGACGGATTAATAAGGAAATGTGTTCCTGAGGAAGAAATAAAACCTATACTAACTCATTATCACGGTTCATCTTATACAGGGCATTACGGTGCAAATAAGACAGCCAACCGGGTGTTAGAGTGCGGGTTCTATTAGCCAACAATTTTCAAGGATGCAAGGGATCATGTACTTCATTGTGATAAGTGCCAAAGAACTAGGAACATATCCAGGCATGATGAGATGCCTCAATCCTCAATTTTAAAAGTGGAAATATTTGACTTATGGGGATTGGATTTCATAGGACCATTTCTTACATCCATGGTAGGGGTCGATTATGTGTTGAAATAGGCTAAATCGATTGCCAATCCCACAAATGATAGAAGTTTCATGAGCAGGTTCATCGAGAAGCTGTTTGCCAGATTCAAAGTTCTAAGAACACTCATCAGTGATGGAGGAATGCCTGTAATACCAGATTCGAGGCTCTACTCAAGAGGTACAATGTGCATCATAAAGTATCCACAGCATACCATCCATAAATGAGCAGTCAAGTGGAGGTAGTGAATAGAGAACTGAAATGCATCCTGGAAAAATTAATTAATGGTTTCATAAAAGATTAGGCAGCAAGGCTGGATGACACATTATGGGCATACTGTATAGCTTTCAAGACCCCCTATAGGAACAACCCCTTATAGAATGGTATATGGGAAGGCCTGTCATCTGCCGGTGGAGCTTGATTATAAGGCATATTGGGCAATAAAGTACTTGAATCATGATCTAAAGAAGGTAGGGGAGAAGAGACTACTGCAATTACATGAACTGGAGGAATTAAGGCACCTAGCATATGAAAATGCTAAACTATACAAAGAGAGGACCAAGTAATGGCATGATGCTCATATCAAGGTGAAATATTCAATATTAGTGGTAACGTGCTGTTGTTTGATTCCAAGTTGAGGCTATTTCCTAGAAAACTCAAATCCAGATGTAGTGGTCCTTTCAAAATATCCCAGGTCTTTGACAATGGTGCCTTGGAATTAAAGAATGAAAGAGGAGAGACCTTTAAGGTCAATAGGTAGAGATGCAAGGTATACCTTGGTGGCTTAACTCACAATCCGAATGAGGTAACATCATTAGATTAAGCCCATAAGCAGGTAAGGTTGAGCTGATGACCTTAAACTTAACATGTAAGCATGTTTTCATTTGTATTTGTAAGTCTTGATTGTGTTTTAAGTTGATTTTTAGGTGTTTGTGACATTTTAAATTCATGATTTTATATAGTAAAATGATGTTTAAATTTAACTTTGTGTGTTTTGATCAATAGGAAGAGAAAAGCTAAGAAAAATGTAATAAAAATGATGAATAAGGGTTATCACAATCATGATAGAAGGTTGAGCATGTGATGATTAAAAAATTTTATGTCTAAGGCAAGTCATGATCATGACTTTCAATGTCATGATCATGACAGAATTATTGGGACAAGAGCGAGGCAAGCAAAATTTTTCTAAGGCATGTTACGATCGTGACTCTTAATGACATGATCATGATAGAAACTCTCTAAGGCAAGTCACAATCATGACTTTCAATGTCATGATCATGATAGCAACTTTAAAAACATAATTTCCAAAAATTTTCTAAGTATAAGAGAGAGGGTTTGCCTTCCAAACATAACTCCTCACTTGCCCAAGAATCCCAAACGCTCTCCTTTCTCTCCAAACCTAATTTCTCTCAAGTTTTTACCACTTTTGCATCTTGATTACTCAATTTTTCTACATTTTCACTCCCAATCACCATCAAATCATAAGTAAGTCTCTCCATCTCTCTCTCTTATTCTTGAATGATTGATTTTGCAATTCTAGGTTTAGATTAGGGGAATCGATTGTGATGTGTTGAGATTGATTTAGGCATGCTTGTTGTATGTTTTTAATAGCTTAGATTATAATCTTGAATTGATCTCATTGATTTTGGTGTTTTGAGTGAAAGATCAAAAATGGGGAAAAATAAAAATTCAAAGTCACGATCGTGACCGAGCCTAGATGCCTTAAAACTTGCACTTTTATTCCTCCTTTTGGTTGAGAATTAGCTTTGTTTTATTTGTAAAATATCCAAGAGAGTTTAGCACATTGCTAAGCACCCACAGCATAAGGGCAAAGCTCATACATCATCACAATCATAACCAAACCCTTGCGGAGTAATATAGCACCCCCTTTTCAATCCACTCGCCAAAAGAGGGCAGGAAGTACAAGCAAATCTGTAAGAAACAACAGATCCTCCCTTGATACTTTGATTAGAACTTGCTGGAGCAACTTGAGACTTTAGCTCCCTTGAAAGCACTTACTTCCAAGCTGGGATGGGGCAATTTTATAACTGATGAGCATCCTATTTACAAGGAACTCACTCATGAGTTCTATACCACTTATGAGATAGTTTACAATAGGCTAGGCAGAATTTGGTTTAGACTTAGAAGGAGAACTGTAGAGATGACTTATCAGATGATTGAGGACATGTTAGACCTCCCTCAATCGGGATTAACCTCTTCCCATGCTAATTTTAGACCCAAGGCCTTCTGGGATGAAATCACAGGAGGCCAATTACATTATAATGCTCATAACACCCCTAACCTTCTCATCAAGGACCTAGTACTCATTTTATTGCATAAATACTTGGCTGTCTCTATTTTTGATAAAAAAAGAATAAGAAAATATCACAACAGGAGCTCTTCCCTATGTGGTGCATGCTTAATGACCATGCTTGTTGCACTACCTTTCACCTTATGAAAGGGTTCCAGAGGATGGCTAGACCATAAAGTAAGAAGCTAGGACTAGGTCATGTGATTACTGCTATAGTTGACTATTTTGATTTTGATTTCTCTTAATAATTTTGCCATCCAAGCATTTTTCTGCTAAGAATCTTTAAAATGCAGGTCTTACATACAAGCAATGTGCTCAATTCAAAGCCTATGGCAACCGTGCTAGCATCAAACAGAGGTACCTTGACTTTGATACTAAGGATGATGATGAAGAGGAAGAGGAGCAAACACAAGCTGGCGAAGAAGGAACTACTCAGGAGGAGGAAGAGACAGAAGTTCCAAAAGCACAATAACACCATGAGGAGTTGGAGGAGCACCCATGAGCAGTAGGAGCGACAACAAATAGCATGATTGAAGCACTGCTATTGAGGATTGAGTAAGGCAATATTGAGAATGCCACTCACCTCACAAGAGTGGAGGCCACATTTAATGAGATACGTTGGGACAAACATTATTAAAGATAAAAAATGCTCAGATTCTTCAAGCTCTTGGGTGTCAATGTGCCCTCCCAAACTTCTTCTCCATCTAGCTCACCTGCACCCCAGGCAACTGAAATTTCAATATTTTCTTTCCAATTTATATGTTTTACCTTCTATATTTTGCTTGTTTATCTCATGTTTGTGATTGTGCTATGTGTTTTCACATTGAGGATAATGTGTCCTCTAAGTGTGGGGATACGTACATTTGCTTTATTTTGTACATCTGCTCTTATTTTTCCTATGATTGCTTTCTTGCTTTCCATTACTGCATGTTTTGTTTACATTTTAGCATGAATGAATATGTGTGATTTGTGAAGTGGTAATCATTTGTATATGGCATGGATGATTGGAGAATGGATATAATTAACTTGTAATCACACTGATTTTGAAAATTTTGTCATAAACTTAGCAACTTAGCAGAAATTGTGAAGGTATAAGTTTTTAGCCTAGATAATAAGCTTAATCCTTCTATAATTGCACTATAAAATAAAGTATAACTTATTAGACAATGTTGAGCTTTGTGATGTGAGTGTTTGAAAAAAAACAACAACAACAATAATGAGGAAATGAGTACGAAAAGTAAAAAAGAAAAAGAAAAAGAATAAGCTAAAAAGGATAAAAACTAACTGTTCCACTGTCGTTAGGGGTGCCCAAAACTAGCCCTAATGATATGAACAACACTAGTAGCCATTTGAATGAAGGTAGAATGTTAAATAACCAGGGATCATCGCCAAAATCATGGGATACTCAAGCTAAAAGACCTACCTCTTGAACAAGAGCTAAGTTAAAAACAAAAGGAAGTAAAAAGAAAGGAATAAAAACCTTATGATCCATAACTCAAATCAAGCTTAAAAAGCAAAAAAGAAAATTACTCACTTCATGACTAAGTAGAGGATAATGAGTTATATTTTGTTTGATAGTGCAATTATATGAATGATTAAACTTAATTACCTAAGTTAAACACTTCTAGTTTTTCAATACCTAATTATTTGCTAATTTTATAGGAAGAATCATAAAGAGGAACGTTTTTAAGTTAGGGATGTCCAAGCTAACAAATGCAAATTGCTATATCATAAGTGTATTTCAATTTCTATGTCTTTTTTTGTTGCCTTTGCTTAAGGACAAGAAAAGATGTAAGTGTAGGGATGTTGATGTATGTTAATTTGCATGTTTGTTTAATTGTTTTTAGTTAGAATTTAATGTTCATTTTGTTATGTTTTTGTTTTGATTTAGTAGAATTTGATGAGTTTGTTGAGTGTGTAGTGGTAGGGAAGCAATTAAGAAGAAATGAAGTATTTTAGGGCTTAAGAAGTTAAGTCACGATCATGACATCCAAATTCACGATCGTGATAAAAGCCAAGTTCAGAAGGAAAGGAGCCTAAGTGTCTATCACGATCGTGACATTGCAAGTCATGATCGTGATAGAAGCATGTCAAGCCCAAGCACCACCAACTCAGCAAGTCATGATCGTGACATGCAAAGTCATGATCGTGACTTTGTAATTATGGGTCATTTAAAGGATGATCCTTACAGAAGATTGACGGAAAGGAATGGGTTCCATGAGGGAGCAAAACCAAAAACCCTTTAATGGGGATTTAACGGACAATGGAACCTACAATATGGGTAGGAGATATAAACAAATGGAAGATAAGGTTGGGGAAACCTACATGAAAAGCATAAAAGGAAGGTGGCAGCTAGGGTTTCATCATCACTCACCATCTATAGAAGCAATAGCTCGTTCCTTAGGGCAATTTTGTATAAGTTTTCTCCTTTGTTCTTCATTTCTTTTGTATTTTTCCCTTAGCCATGAGTAGCTAAGTAATCTTTTATAGGATTTGATTTTTGAAATTCCTTGCTGGGATAGTTGATTATGCCTGTTTAATATTACTATGAGTGTGCAATTCTAAAGTTTGATTTTAGAAACAAAATATATACTTTATGATTGCAACGAGAGTTGGATTGCAGAATGCTTGTTCATGGAGAGATGCACAAATCTAAAGATTAGCTTTCTAAATGATTACTTATGCTTTGTGATTACAACGAGAGTTGAATTATGAAATGCTTACTCATTCTGGTTAGGTAGATGTGTATGAGAGATCTATATGTTTTTAATTCTTGTATGATTGCTTAATAGTTTCCCTAATCAGAGGACTATGACAGTGCCTAAGTGAATCTGATATTAGTACGAAATTTAGTTGATTTCATCTCAAGAGAAGGTTATCAATGCTTTTGGATATTTTGGGTAGTAATAAGCACATGACTATTATCCTAGCAGTTTATTCATATATTTACATGCCAAATTACATCAACTATATGTATTAGTAATACTCGTCTAATTAATTCTATAACACGTACTTAATTTAGCATATATATCATGGATAAATTCCGATTTAATTCTTTAGCACCTTCAATAATTAACACATCACACATTCAACTAATCATGCACAATAATCAACATATAATTCCTAGTGTGCGTCATGAGGATATGACAATGTCACATTCTAAACTTTTCAAAACTTCATCATAGTTTGTGGACTCATCATTCTGAACTAATAAGACTTCCTTATTCTGATGAACAAGGAATCTATAGCTTGCAGGTATAATTCTTATTCTAGTTTAGTGTTTGGGAGCTTGTGTTTCCATAGGTTCCAATTCTACATCAATAAGATCAATCGATTAATATGCCTCATCTTGTGGTGTTTGAATTTCATCAAGTTCAATTTTACTCCCATTGTCTCCTTTTAAAATAAATTCTTTCCCTAAGAAATAATCACTTTTTATTCTAAAGGAAGATAAAAGTAATATCCTATCGTTTCTCTAGGATATCCCATAAAACAACATTTATCAAACTTCACTTCAAGCTTATCTACCATTGTCCTTTTAACATAAGAAGGATAACCCCATACCTTCAACTAAGATAAGATAGGTTTTCTATTGTACCACATCTCATATAGTGTAACAGATTGGTTATGAACCAATAATTTTACTCGACTACTTTGCTACAAGTATACAGGTCATTATAGTACTATATCAATCCCACGAGGATTTATTGCTTATCCACCATACTTTAATTTCTAACTTTTTTAAGCAACAATAATAGGTTGAATTATCTTATTCAATTACTAACTACAGAGGTCTGTATTAAAGAGGAAAAATAGAAGCAATATTAAGAAGATAAAAATAGTATTAAGAAGCATAGGAATTGAAATCCGAATCACCAGGCTAAGATAATATTCATGTGCTTATTACTACCCAAGATATCCTAAGCATCAATCTTCCTCTCTCGAGGTAAAACCAACTAGTTTAGCATCAATCCTCCTCTCTTGAGGTAAAACCGACTAGATTTCTTAATAATCTCAGAATCACTCCCTTGATCTATCTCTCTCAATTAAAGAAACCATTAAGCAATCATATACGAGCTAAGTGAATATGTAGATATCTCATACACACCAACCTAACTTGAATGTTTAAGCATTTTAAAATTCAACTCTCGTTGCAATCATAAAGTATAAGATTTCATTTCTCAATAAAATTCTTTAGAATTAAGCATTCATAATAATTTAAGCAAGCATAATCAACTATCCTAACAAGGGATTTCAAGATTGAATTCCTATAAGAAGTACTTAGCCAGTCATGGCTTAAGAGAAAACACATAAAAATGAAGGAAAAACAAAGAAGAACACTTTGTAGAATTCAATGCCCTTGCCTACTCCTTGCTTCCACTTTTTAATCCCTGAGTGGAATTAGCATTTAGCCTTAAGTTGGATCTATTAATTTCTCCACCTATAAATCTCTCCATGTTGTAAGTTCCATTGCCAATTAATCTTCTTTTGATGCATTTTATTTTTGCTCCCCATGGAACCCACTTTCTCCCCTCAATCTACTATAAAATTATGCTTAAATTTAGTCTATAATTAAGGAGTCACGATTGTGACTTTCAAAAGTGGTTTTCTCAACTTTGGCATGCTTCTATCATGATCGTGACTTAATATTATGATTGTGACTTGCTTCAGAGACTTTCTCCCTCACTTTCTATCATGATCATGACTTTGAATGTCATAATCATGACTTGTTCTTTTAATCCTAAAATTCTTCACTCCTCGTTTATTTACTCCTCTAACTCTACACACTCAACAAACATTTCAAATTCCACTAAAATAAAATAAAACCTAACAAAAAAAACACCAATTATCAACTTAAAATAACTAAAACATCATGCAAATATACATACATCAACATCCCCACACTTAAACCTTTTCTTGTCCATAAGCAAAGACAACACAACATAAAAAAAAGATTTAGAATATACTTATGATATGGTAGTTTGCATTTATCAAATTGGGCATCTCTAACAATTATCGCTCATCTTATGTAATTCTCCTATAAACTTAGCAAACATTTAGGTAATGAGAAATTAGAAATGTTTAACTTAGACAATCAACTTTAATCATTCATACAATTGCACTAATGAACATAATATAATTCACCTTCTTTTTCCTAGTTATGAAATGTGAGTAATTTAATTTTGCCTTTATGTTTTGATTTGATTGAAGATCATGAGGCTTTTATTCTTTTTGTTTTTCTTTTCCTTTTTTCTTTTGATTCAACCTTTAGCTCCTTGTTTAAGAGGTAGATCTTTCTCGTCGAGTACCCCATGCTTTTGGCGATGGTCCTCTGTTACTTGACATACTACTTGCACTTGAATGGCTACTAGCGCTATTCTTATCACTACGGCTAGCTTTGGGCACCCCCAATGACAGTGGAACAATAACTTTTACCCTTTTTGGGTTATTGTTTTTATTTTCTTTTTACTTTCCTCAATCGTTTCCTCTATATTCCATAATTTAAACTACGATGTTACACATCTAAGAACTTTCTAATAAGTTATACTCCTGGAATCTTTATTTTACACTTGTCTGTCACCATAGGCTTTGAATTATGCCCTCTATTATATGTAAGCCCTGCATCTTGCAATTACTTGACAACAAATTTGTCAAATAGCAACAGCGTAAGGTTAGAAAAGTCCACATCAAAATATCAACAATGGTAGTAATTATGTGGCCTAATCCTAACTTTCTACTTTGAGGTCTAGCCATCCTTATGAAACCCTTCATAAGGTGAAAGGCGGTGTAATAGGAATGATCATTAAGCATGCACCACATTGGGAAGAGTTGTAAAGTAGAATGAGCACAGGGTCCTTAATAAGTAGGTTAAAGGAATTGTGAACATTGTATACTAGGTTTCCTCTCATAAGTTCATTCCAAAAAGTCTTTGACCTAAATTTAGCATGGGAGGAAGTCAATCCTTGTTGGGGAAATTCTAATGCATCTTTGATCATATCATAGGTCATTTCTATTGGCCTACCCCTCATTCTAAACTTAAGTCTACCTATCTTGTTATCGATAAAGTCATATGTAGTATAGAACTCGTGTGTAAGCTCCTTGCATACATGATGCTTAATCATAATGAATGTGCCCCATCCTAACTTTGAAGCAAATGCTTTTAAGGGTGTTTGAGCTTCTAATGTTTCAAGCAATTGCCAATCAAAGTATCGGGGAGGATGAGTTGTTTCTTGCATACCTGAAGGTATTTCCTACCTTCCTTTGAGGAATAGATTAGGAAAGGGGTGCCATATTGGTCAGTGATATTGGCCATGAAGGATTCCAGGGCCTTGCCATTGTTCTATATACGGTAGGCAGTTCTCTTTACTCTGCTAGACATGCTTGCAATTTAAAAATCAGCTATCTCAATCAAGCAGTATGAGAAAAGTCACTTTTTAGCCCAAATTATCTTAATCATGATTGTGACTTTGAGAGTCACGATCGTGACTTCCAATTTTGGCTCTTCCCCTTTTTATTCATTCTTTCAATCCATTCACATAATCATGAAAGAAATAGAAAATCACAATATACACAATGCAAAATACTCCAATCTCGTTACTAAATCATTCCCAATATTGCACAAATCACTCTTCTCAACAAAACCTAAAATTGAAAAATCAAGGATTCAAGAATGAAGAGAGAGAGAGAGAGATATATATATATATATCACTTGCTTTTTGATTTGATGAAGATTAGAGGAGAAATGTAGTGAAAATTAAACAATCTATTTGCTAAGATGATAAAAGTTGAGTTTTAGGAAGAAAAGAGTGTATTTACGATTTTGGGTGCGAGAAGGCAAAGTCATTTTATGTTTTAAGACTTCCCCCCTATAACTTAGCCAAATTTTTTCTGGGGATTGGGGTGGGGGTTTCAATCACGATCGTGACTTGCAATGTCATGATGGCTCCTTTCCTTTCTAATTTTCTATCATGATCATGACTTTCAATGTCATGATCGTGACTTACAATTTTTCTATGGCTCTTTGCTTCCTAACATTCTATCATGATCGTGACTTGCAATGTCATGATCGTAACTTTCCTTCCTTTCATCATTTTATTTTATTTTCTTTTCTTTTCTTTTTCTTTGACTTTATACTAATTAAACACACCTAACAAAACTTAAAATATCATTTACTAACATCAACACACAACCTTAAAAATGTTGAAAACATCTAAAATCAAAACATGTTTAAGCTTAAAAACCAATTATGCACACAAAAACATACTTACATGCTAAGTTTAAGGTCATCAGCTGGACCTTACCTCTTTATGGACTTACTCTAAGGGTGTTACCTCTTTCGGCTTGTCAATCAAACCACCAAGGTATACCTTGCATTGCTGCCAATTGACCATGAAAGTCTTCCCTTTTTCATTCTTCAACTCTAGTGCCCCACTGTCAAAAACTTATGCAACTTCAAATGGACCAATCCACCTTGATTTAAGCTTTCCAGGAAACAACTTGAACCTGGAATTAAACAAGAGCATGTTATCACTAATTTCAAATGATTTTACCTTAATATGAGCATTGTGCCATTGTTTCATCCTCTCTTTGTATAACTTAGCATTCTCATATGTTAAGTGTCTTAACTCTTTTAATTCTTATAGCTGCAGAAGCCTCTTTTCTCCTACCTTCTTCAAATCATGATTTAGAAACTTTGTTGCCCAATATACCTTATACTCTAACTCTACTAGCAAGTGACATGCTTTCCCATAAACTATCCTATAGGGCATTACGCCTATAAGTGTTTTGAATATTGTACGATATGCGTACATGGTGTCATCAAGCCTTATTGTCCAATCTTTTCTAGAACTACTGACTACCTTCTCTAGTATCTTCTTCAATTCTTAGTTAACAACCTCCACTTGGCCACTAGTTTGAGGGTGATATACTATAGCACCTTGTGATGCACATTGTATCGCTTTAGCAAGGCCTCAAATTTAGCATTGCAGAAGTGTGCTCCTCCATGGCTAATTAATGATCTCGGGACTCCAAACCTTGCGAAGAGCTTTTTGATGAAGTGGTTTATTACTCTTCCATCATTGGTGGGACAAGCAATTGCGTTAGCCCATTTTGATACATAATCAACTCCCACCAAGATATATTTATTTCCTATGGATATGGGGAATGGTCCCATGAAGTCCAAGCCCTATACATCAAATATTTCCACTTTTAGAATTGAAGATAAGGGCATCCCATCTTGCCTGGAACTGTTATCGGTCCTTTAGTACCTGGAACTGTTATCGATCCTTTGGCACATGTCATAATGCATCACATAATCCCTAGCATCTTTGAAAATGGTCAACCAATAGAATCCACATTCTAGTACCCAACTTGTTGTCTTGTTTGCACCGTAATACATTGCATAAGATGAATCATGAAAATGGGTTAGTATAGGTTCTATTTCTTCTTCAAAAACACACCTTCTTATTAAGCCATTAGCACAAAGGCAAAATAGAAGGGCTCCTCCCATTGAAAATGCTTGATGTTTGCAAAAAATCTCTTCTGCTGTTGATACGATAGGTCGAAAGGTACTATACCACAAGCTAGAAAAATAGCCATATCTACATACCATGGAATTCCCATTTGCTGTACCATGAAAATAAACTCATCTAGGAATTATTCTTAAATGGGCTTTATTTCTTCCTCCTCATCATAGTCATCATCTCCCTCAAGGTGAGAAAGATGATCAGCAACTATGTTTTCTACTCCTGTCTTATCCTTGATTTTGATATCAAACTCTTATAGCAGTAACACCTGCCAGATTAACCTTGGCTTAGCATCCTTCTTAGCAAATAGTATCTCAAAGCAGTATGGTCAGTAAAAATAATCAGTTTTGAACCCATAAAATAAGCTCTAAACTTATCACATGCAAATACTACTGCTAAGAGTTCTTTACAGTTATGGTGTAGTTCAGTTGTGGTCCTATCAAAGTTTTGCTAGCATAGTAAATGACATACAATTTCTTCTCTTTTCTTTGCCCCTACATGCATCCTAAGGCAAAGTCACTAGTATCACATATAATTTCAAATAGGAAGGACCAATCTGATGAAGTTAACATTGGAGTCGTGGTTAATGCATCCTTCAATTTGTTAAAAGCATCCAAGCATTCATTATTAAAATCAAACATCACATCTTTGACTAATAAGCTCGTCAAAGGTCTAGCAATCACATAAAATTTTTTGATAAAATAATGATAAAATCCTGCATGCCCAAGGAAAACTCTTATACCTTTCACGTTCTTTTGAGGTGGTAAATCAGATATTACATCGATTTTGGCCTTGTCCACCTTAATACCATCCTTGGAAATCTTGTGGTCAGGCACTATCCCCTTGTCCACCATAAAATGGCATATCTCCTAATTCAGCACCAAGTTGGTGTCTTCACACTGTTTTAAGACTTTTTATAAATTCTGCAAACATGACTCAAAAGAGTCTCCAAATACTAAGAAGTTATCCATGAAAATTTCCATAAATTCCTTAATCATTTCAGCAAAAATAACAAGCACACACCTTTAAAATGTAGTAGGGGTATTACATAAACCAAAAGGCATGCATCTATATACAAATGTACCATATGGACATGTAAAAGTTATTTTTTCTTAGTCTTTAGGGAAAATGAAAATTTGATTGTAACTGGAATAACCATCAAGAAAAAAATAGAAAGAATGACTTGTAATGTTTTCAATCATTTGATCCATAAAAGGTACAAGAAAATGATCCTTCCTAGTAGCAAAATTCAACTTTTTATAATCTATACACACTCTCTAGCCCGTTACAGTCTGAGTGGACAACAACTCTTGCTTTTCATTTTCAATTACAATCATGCCTCCTTTCTTAGGAATACATTGGACAGGACTCACCCATTCACTATCAGAGATAGGATAAATAATACCTATGTCCAGCAAATTGATCATATCTTTTATCACTACCTCTTTCATGTTAGGGTTGAGTTTCCTTTGCCTTTCACAAATAAGCTTTTTGCCTTCTTCTAAGTGAATCTTGTGCATGACCATGTCCGTACTAATACCTTTGATGTCAAACAGCTACCAACCTAAAGCTTGAATATGTTTATGCACCATTTTAAGCAACTTATCCTCCTATTGTAAAGATAGCTTGTTAGATATAATGATAGGTAAAGTTTCATTCTTACCTAAGAAATCATACCTCAAATGTTTTAGCAATGTTTTTAGTTCTAGCAGAGGGGGTTTTTTAATTGAAAGAGGAGTAGGGGTAGAATTTCTTACCAGTAACTCAATTTTAGATGGTTCAACAACTTCCTCACCTATAGCCTCCAGTTCCTCATTAATTGTGATATCCTTTGCTTCCTCATTCATTAACACATTCACTGATCATATCAATTTTCATACACGACTCACCTTCAATCGGATGTTTCATTGCCTTTTTCATGTAAAATTCCACTTGTTCTTCTCCTATCCTCAAGATAAGTTTTCCATCATTGATATCTACCAAAGCTCTTCCTACATTTAGGAAAGGTCTTCCTAAAATCAAAGGACAATTAACATCTTCATTGTACTTGAGTACCACAAAGTCCATCGAAATGATGAACTTATCCACCTTTACTAGGACATCCTCTATAATGCCAAATGGTTTCTTCACCAATTAGTCCGTGAGTTGAATCACCATGGAAGTTATTTTGATGTCTCTAAGACCTTGCTTCTAAAAAATGGAATATGGCATCAAGCTGATCCTTGCGCCCAAATGATACAAACATTTGTTAAATGCCAAATTTTCTACCTTACATGGAATGGTAAAACTTCCTGGATCTTGTAGTTTAGAGGGTATACTACTTGAAATAATTGAGCAATAATTTTCAGTTAATGATATTGTTTGGTTGTCATCAATTATTCTTTTATGTTCCAAGATCTCTTTTAGAAATTTTGCATACTTAGGCATGTCCTCCAACATTTCAGCAAATGTCACACTAATTCTCAGTTTTTTCAATTTTTCAATGAAAGTAGCAAATTTCTGATCAACCTTCAGTTTCATAAGTCTTTGTGAAAAAGGAATAAATGGCATATACTTACTTGGCCCGTGCTCATTCTCCTTCTTTCTCTACTTGAAACCTTGATCACGATCATGACTTTAAATGTCACGATCGTGACAGAGATTACTTTTAGCTTCTCCTTGCTTTCTTATAGTTTTAGCTTTATAATTCATACATCTACGATCTTGATCTTTTGCTTTACCTTCTTCCTCAGTAATATGGAATTGACTTACTCCTTGGGGTTTGGCTCCGTATTACTTGGAAGTCCTCCAATATTTCTTTATGCTAATATTGTAGCCAACTACCCTACTTGCACTTCCAAGTCATAAATGCAGGATGAATGGTTCTTTATGATTTTATCAAATTTAGCTTCCATTTGTTTCTATGATTCCTCCCGTCTTTTTAACTTTATTCCCAATATCTCCATGAACTTCTCCATCTTAGATTCAAAGTTGTTTTATGAGGTTAAAGGTTGTGTCTTTGAAACATTTCCTACATTGTTACTCCATGAAAAATTTGGATGGCTTCACCATCCCGGATTGTAAGTATTGGAGTAAGGATTATTACCTTGGCTTCTCATGGATTGTGGCATATTCCCTACGAAATTAGTTTGTCCACGTTCTCACATACATTGCAATCATTGACAATGTGTCTCGATTATCCGCACAGCTCACATAAACTTGAAACTTTAGATAAGTTATTGATTTGATTTATCAAATTGCAACTTCAGCCTGTAGAGCAGTAATAGCATCTAATGATAATACACCTTTATGTTCTTTAATTACCAATTTAGATCCATCCGATGCTGATAATACAGTGGTGGCTACCATCTCCTTTAGAAGTTCATAAGCTGCCTCAATCATCTTCTTCATAAGGGATCCTCCAGCTGTTGCATCAATTATTCCCCTTGTGGTTGTATTGACTCCATTGTAAAAAGTTTGGAGCAATAACTCTTTAGATAAATTATTATGAGGACATCTTCTTTATGGTTCCTTGAATCTTTCATAAGTTTCATAGAGAGACTCATTATCCATCTACTAGAAATTGGTAATTTCCTTGATGATCTTTGCTATTTTTACCAAACGAAAATATTTGGCCAAGAAGACTTGTACAAGTTGGTCCCAAGTAGTTATTGATTTTGGGGTCAATAAGTTCAGTCAAATCTTTACCTTGTCTCTCAATGTAAATGGAAATAGATGCAGTCAGATATCATCTTCTCTAACACCATTGTATCTAAATGTATCATAGATCTCTAGAAAATTTAAGATGTGAGCATTAGGATCTTCATTTACCAAACAAAATAATTGTACCAAAGACTGTAACATTTGCAGTAGAGCTGGTTTTATCTTAAAGTTGTTGGCTGCTACAGGTGGTCTCATTATGCTTTGTTGGTTAGCATAGAAACCTGCCCTAACCACATCCATCAATGTTCTTTGTTCTTCTGCCATTTCTACTGGAAATGCTTATACACTTCATTCTTGAGCAGCTTTTCGGTTCTCCCTTTTGAATCTTGTTAGATCTTCATAGACCTTTAACATAGGTGATTAAGAGTTCTTGATTGTTCTTCTACTCATACACCTACATATTTAAAATAAAAAAATTAAAACACTAAAAATGCTTAAATCAAATTATACTCTTTAGTAATGATCACATAAATCCCCAACAATGGTGCCAAAAACTTGATCAGTTGTGAACTAGTTGTTTTACTCGACTACTTTGTTGCAAATATACAAGTTATTGTAGTACTATATTGCTCCCATAAAGATTTATTGCTTATCCACCACACTTCATTTTCTAACTTATTTAAGCAACAATAATAGGTTGAATTATCTTATTCAATTACTAACTATAGAGGTTTGTATTAAAGAGGTAAAATATAAGCAATATTAAGAAGATAAAAATAGTATTAAGAAGCATAGGAATTGAAATCCGAATCACCAAGCTAAGATAATATTCATGTGCTTATTACTACCCAAGATATCCTAAGTATTAATCTTCCTTTCTTGAGATATAACCGACTAGTTTAACATCAATCCTCCTCTTTCAAGGCAAAACCAAGTAGATTTCTTAATAATCTCAAAATCACTCTCTCGATCTATCTACCTCAATGAAAGAAACCATAAAGCATAAGATTTCATTTGTCAATAAAAATCTTTAGAATTAAGCATTCATAGTAATTTAAGCAAGCATAATCAACTATCCTAACAAGGGATTTCAAGATTGAATTCCTATAAGAAGTACTTAGCCACTCAAGGCTTAAGAGAAAACATAAGAAAATGAAAGAAAAATAAAGAAGAACACTTTGCAAAATTCCATGCCCTTGCCTACTCCTTGCTTCCTCCTTTTACTCCTTGAGTGGAATTGGCATTTAGCCCCAACTTGGATCTGTTAATTTCTCTACCCATAACTCTCTCCATATTGTAGGTTCCATTGCCCATTAGTCTTCTTTTAATGTGTTTTATTTTTGTTCCCCACAAAACCCACTCTCTCCCCTTAGTCTGCTACAAAATTATGCTTAAATTTGGCCCATAATTGAGGAGTCACAATCATGACTTTTAGAAGTGGTTTTCTCGGCTTTAGCATGCTTCTGTCATGATCGTGACTTGCTCCAGAGACTTTCTTCCTCACTTTCTATCACGATCATGACTTTGAACATCATAATTGTGATTTGCTCTCTTAGTCTTAAAATTCTTCATTGCTCATTTGTTTGCTCCTCTAACTCTACACACTGAACAAACACATCAAATTACACCAAAATAAAATAGAACCTAATAAAGTAAACACCAATTATCAACTTAAAACAACTGAAACATCATGAAAATTGATATATATCAGTAGTCTCAACCAACTTAAATAGAAATCTGTTCAAAACATGAATAGTAATCTCCAGTGCATAGCCCCAAAATGATTTGGGTAATTCTACAAGGCTCATCATGGACCAAACCGTATATAATACAGTTTGATTCCTCCTTTCTGATACACCATTATGTTGAGGTGTATAAGGAGGTGTCCATTGAAATAAAATCCTATTATCTTTAAGATATTCAACAAACTCTTAGCTTTGGTATTCACCACCTCGATTAAAATGAAGAGTTTTAATAGTCTTGCCAAGTTGTTTCTCTACTTCATTTTCAAATTCTTTGAACTTCTTAAAGGCTTCAAATTTATGCTTCATTAAGTAAAAACATCCATATCTAGAATAGTCATCCATGAATATAATGAAGTAGCTGTATCCACCTCTGGCATGTATAGACATAGGACCACATACATGTCAGTGTATGCTCTAGATCATTATATTTTATTATATTTAATTGAATGATTTATCAATAAAAGGCATTATTCATTATTCAATTTACTTGAAAGGTTATTAACTAAATAATGAATTCTAAGATATTGGAACAGTACAAAGGAATTCATAAAGAGTTTATAAAGTAAGATTCTTATTATATGCAAATATTCAATATCTAAATTATACCTGATCAATGTATTAACAAGAATGGATATTATTAATGCAGTTACGATCAGCACATGTTATACTTCCTTAAGGAATGATTCTCATTCATCAAGACAAGAGTTGTCTAAAGTAAACATGTGGATGAGTAGTAGGGGACTAACTCATTAGAGGCCTTGCTAGTGAGATTTCATATAGATAATTGATCTATGTCTGTGAAATATATCTCACTCACATCAATAGTGCAAGTATCCTTAAAACTTAAGATAACAAGGTTATCTTAATTAAAGATCACTATGTTTTTATTTTATTCCTCCATAGGAGACATTCATAACTTAGAGGTTGGATATAGTGTGAAGTAGTTGAAGGTATTTTTTATCAAAAAGGATCACCCCCTCAGATTAAGTGTAAGGATTTTATCTCATTGATTCATGTAAAATTCTTTATTCAGGAATCTCTTGCAAGAGTAGAATGTCTATTGATGAATGAGTTTCATAAGAGTATTTTGGGAATAAAGATTATGGTACGTGAAACATCAAATTTATGGCATAATCTAACATACTTGATTATGTATTAAGTTGACATTAATCCATACTCAAACCTAAATGAGATAATGGATGGTGAAAGGAGTTCATTGCATGGAATCTGATGTGGAAGGGTTGTAATCAAACTAATGACCTCTTGGCATTTGGGCAGCCATGATGTGTGATTATACATCACTCATAATTTATGTATGATATTATTAAATACAGTTTAATAATAGATTCATATGTTGCCAACATGCAATAACCTAAAAAGTCACACACTAAAAGTAAGAGGAATGATAATCATGAATGGATGTTGATGAAATCATCTTTTTTGGTTATAAGCTAACTTAAATCTTTTATATTCATTAGAAAGACCATGAAAAGAGCTTTGATTTGATACCAAGATCACTAACATTTGATGAGTAGAACTCAAGATACAAGTGATTTAAGATGACATGTTTTACATGCATGGTATATGCGGATTTGGACGGAATTAAATTAATTAATAATCAATATGTGATTGACACATGACTTATTCATATGTGATGAATTAAAAGGAAGTGCACATTATTTTCATGTGCTTCTAAAGGGATTTTAAGTCATTCACATGTAAGTCATATGCCTGAAGCATGTGACATGCACATGCATATGACTTAAGTAACCTAAAACCTAATTAGGGTTTTATAAGTTGTTTGACACAACTTTTAGGGTTACAGAAGCAAAATTTTTCCTACCTCCTTCCTCCATTGGTTCTAAGCAATTAGATGCTTAAGAACAACAAAATTAAAATGGATTTTTTATAGAAGATTAATAAGAAGAAACCAAATTCATCTTTCTCTTCATCCATTCCTTTTTCTATTTTGTTTTACTAGTCTTTAAACAATACTTGTAATATTGATTACTAATCATTTGATTGCTTGTGTGGATAGTTTGGAGATCCTCTACGAAAATTTTGTACAACTTTTCAGAAGGACAAGAAAGAAGAAGATCTACTTAAAAGTAAGTTTTTCAATCTCTTCTTTGATAATCATCTTTATGTTTGATGTATTCTATGAATAAAATTGCTAGATCCATTGTAAAACATGTTTTTAAAAGTTTCAAATTATACCTTCTACTATTAAACATATTTTTATAAACCAATAATACATTTGAATGTATGAGTTCTAGTACCTCTTTAGCTCTTTCACCTTTTCCTTTAAAAGATGATTTTGCCATCTTGCTTAATAAACAAGATTCACATGTTTCATAAGACTCATAATTAAATGAACCCAAGTTGCCTAATTTGTGTAACTTGGACATACGAGTGCTATTTATATGGCCAAGACAACAATGCCATAGAAAGAGTGGATTAAGAGTATCAACTTTGATTCTCTTAGTTTGAACATTGCAAATGAGGTTTGAATTAATCAGTATATATATTCCACTCTCAACATTTGTAGAATAGTAAAACATACCATCTTTAAACATTTAACAACCATTGTTAAAAATGGAAAAATTGAATCCTTATTCGACAAGATAAGATACTGAAATAAGGTTCTTATTTAAACTTAGAACAAAATAATAATCATTGAGTTCTAGTTTTAAACCAAAAGATAAGTGTAAAATATATGTTCCTACTTCTAATGCAGTAACTTATGCTCCATTAGCAACCTTGATATCTGCATTATTCCTACTTAGCCTCCTCCTGCTAACTAACCCTTGCAAATCATAACAAATGTGAGATGCACAACCAGTATCCAATACCCAACTCTTGTTATTAAAAATAGCATTAGAGTTAACCTCAATCATAAATATACCTGAAGAAGAAGCACGGTTCTTCCTTACCAGCTCCAAATACTCCTTATAGTTTCTCTTCCAATGCCCTTCATTATTGCAATGGAAGCAAATACCCTTACGGTGTTTCTCTGTAGCTTTCTTACCCACACCATCTTTGGGCTTTAAGGCTAGCTTCTTTCCCTTCTTCTTGACTATGCCCTTCTTTTTGGTAGGCCTATAAGAACTAACTACCAATGCTACTTTAGCACTCTTCTTATTATCATCCTAATCATATTTCAACAAATTAATAAGCTCAAGAATGGTAGTTTCTCCTTTATTCATTTGATAATCAATCATAAATTGTGTATAACTATCACGAAATGACTACAGAATAAGGTCAATTGCTAGCTCTTATTTCAGTCCAAAACCAAGACCCTCCAGCCTCTAAATGTAGCCATGCATCTTAATGCCATGTAGGATACCTGATGCTTATAGCTCCCAGCATGATGTTACTGGCCATCTTATCCTTTTGCTTAAACTTATTGTAAGCATCTCTAACTTATTCAGAAGAGTTTGCTATAGGTGTGCGTGGATAAGCCCAATCTAGTACATGGGCTATTTGTTTGCCTTTCAAAACTATTTTAATTTGGCGAATCCAGTCAATGTAGTTAGATCCATTTAGTTTATGCTCAAGAATTCCACGGAAATCAACTTTTCTTGATATTTTAGAAAATCTGGAGAAAAAGAATAAATAGTATGCCATTAAAAACATCATGTTTTTAAAAACATAATAAGGTCTTTTATTAGTTGCTATCTCTCATTATTTTATTTTGAACTAATAGCCCTCAACTACTAATCCAAGAAAGTTACGCTTTGCCTTCTTTAGTGGATCAATATCCAATGATTATTAAGCCCAATCTTGAGTATGCTCAACAAACTGGAACTTAATGTCAATAGGTAGACAACTCTCATGTCAATCATATCTCTATATAACTACTGAATCACTGGGTTATCAACTTTTCTTGATACTTATGTTATCTTTCATAACACAATTCCCCAATCCGGCCAATAAAACATTTTACCTTGGGTATGCCCAATAAATAAAATATTTTATTTAAATCCAACCCATTTTTTAAAACTTAGATATACCTCATGTTAAATGGACTTCAGTATACTCAACAACCTGAATGACAAGAAGCTCTCTACCCTCATCTTAGAAAATGGAAGGTCTTAGATTTATATTCCTTTAAGGGATTTATTTCCTTTTATGTCATTTAAAACATTCAAGACGGGTATGTGCAATTGGTGCACCATGCATGGTCCTGGCTCATGCATGCTATGGCATGCTCATGTAAGTCATACATACATAATTATAACAATTTATAATATGATGATTATGGACTTTTAAGTCTAAAGTCAAACCTAGGTTGTGCATGGTTTTGAATTCTATTTGGATAAATTATTTATCAAATTAAATAATCAACCAAATAGTAATATATTAATTATTTAATCACACTGTAAATATTAAGATATCACTTAGAATTCAAAAAGTAGAAAACTAGTAAGACTCCTTACCATGCTCAAATTACTCCATTTTAGAGTTTTAATTCAAATAAAATACTTATTAGTGTCCAAAATTAATAAAATTCCATTTTTAAAAACTTTAATGTGTCTAAAACATTTAAATACATGAATTAATGGAAAAACATGAGTAATTATATTGAAAAAGCTGAATAAACCACAAATGGATTTTCTATGTGCATATGAACATGAATTACATATAATCACATCCAAATCAAATCATAATTCATTCAAAATGCTCCATCATCAAGCTAATACATTAAGTAATCGATTCATTACATAAGCAAGAACATAAAGAATAACAGAAAAATCCATTCAGCCTTATCAATGAGAGCATGAACAACATATGAATTGTTATCTCAGAAAATTTTCACATATGGTATTTGGTTTTTTTAATAAAAACCAAGTTAATTTAATGAAGAATAAGTGGTTAAAATTTCAAATCCAAATTCAAACAATAACCTCTTTAAAAATTAAAATGCTGCAAGCCACAATCATAGTAAATAAATCGAAATCTTATTTATTCTATGCATAGATTGCAACATCAAATTGCTCTGATACCACTGTTGGTTTCTGAAAATGTGTTTAGTAGCGGAAGATGTAATTTAAAATTTTTAAAACACATGATTTCATTAGATCTAGCAATCCCATTCATAGAATACATCATCAAATGAGAAGATCATTACAGAAGAGATTAAAATCTTACTTTTATACAGATCTCCTTCTTTCTTATTTGTCAAAAATGTTGTAGCGAAATTTTCAATCCCTAACACAGAGGATCTCTAAACCATCCATATAAGCAATGGAATAATTAGTAATCAATATTACAATTTTTGTTTTTGAGACTAGTAAAACAAAACAATAAGAATAGATGAAGAGTAAGAATGAATTCGGTTTTGCTTCTTGATCTTTTATCAAAAACTAAATTTTTCTTATTCTTGAGATTCAAATAAGTTTGAACCAAAAGGAAAAGGAGGCAGATGAAATTTCTTGTTCTGTAACCCTAAAAGTTATGTCGAACAACTTATAAAAACCTAATTAGGTTTTAGATTACTTAAGTCATATGCATGTGCATGTCACATGCTTCAGGCATATGACTTGCATGTACATGACTTAAAATCCCTCCAGAAGCACATGAAAATCATGTGCACTTCCTTTTAATTCATCATACATGAATAAGCCATGTGACAACCATATATTGACTATAAATTAATTTAATTTCATCCAATTCCATACATAACATGAATATTGTACATATCATCTTAGATCACTTGTATCTTGAGTTATACTCATCAGATTTTACTGATCTTGGTATTAAATTGAAGTTCTTTTTATGCTCTTTCAAATGAAGATAAAAGATCCAGGTTATCTCATAATTATAAATTATTATTTCATCAATATCCATTCATGATCATCATTCCTCTTACTTTTAGTGTGTGACCTTTTAGGTTATTGACATGTTGGAAATATATGAACATATTATTAAACTTCATTTAATAACATCATATATAAATCAAGAACGGTGTCTAATCACACATCATGACTACCCAAATATCAAGAGGTCTTTAGTTTGATTACAACCCTTCCATACCAGATCCCATATGATAAACTCCTTTCACCATCCACTATCTCATTCAAGTTTGAGTATGGATTAATGTCAACTCAATGCATAATCAAGTATTTTAGATCATGCCCTAAATTTGATATCTTATGTACCATATTATTTATTCTCAAAATGGCCTTATGAAACTCATTCATCAATATGCATTCTACTCTGGCCAGAGATTCTGAATAAAGAATATTACATAAGTCAATGAGATAAAACTCATACATTTAATCTGGGGTGGTGAATCCTTTATTGATAAATAAATACCTTCAACTACTTCACACTATATCCAACTTCCAAGTTATGAACACCTCCTAAGGAGGAACAAAACATAGGAGTCAAAACATAGTGATCCATAATTAAGATAACATTGTTATCTCAAGTCTTAAAGATACTTGCACTACTGATATGGGTGAGATATATTTCACAGATATAGATTAATCATCCATATGAAATCTTACTAGCAAGGACTCGAATGAGTTAGTCTGAAACTACTCATCCACATGTTCACTTTAGACAACTCTTGTCATGATGAATGAGAATCATCCCAAAAAGAGTACAACATGTGATGATCTTAACCACATTAATAATATCCATTCTTATTAATACATTGACCAGGGATAATTTAGATATTGAACATTTACATACAATAAGAATCTCATTTCATAAACTCTTTATGAATTCTTTTATATTGTTCCAATATCTTGGAATTCATTATTTAGTTAATAACCTTTCAAGTACATTGAATATTGAATAATGCCTTTGACTGATAAATTGTTCAATACAATAAAATGTGATGCTCTAGAGCATACACTAACAATACCTCCATGAAGATTGGTTGGTTCAAAATTTCTTAAGCGGGATACTAGCTCAAAGTTATACTAGGAACTTGAGGCATGAAACTCTCAACATGTAAGACAAGCAAAGATTCATTGTTACCTAATCATATGAGGTATTACGATAATAATCTAATAGCATTTTAGTATGACCATACTGCTTTGATAAGATAATGTCGATTGAATAGGCATACAATTATGCAACCATCATAGAATTATGATAGAATTCTGACTCTTAGCATAGCAATATAAGGTGGGAAAATAGGTAAGATTTAGGCAAATACATTGATGTGATAAGGCATAGATCCACATAGCATGTGAATAAAGGGTCCTAGTTTTAAAATGTTGCTATGGTTATCTACATGTCCAATTAAAATAGGCTAAGGTCTCCCGCCATGCTATCCATAACCTATGCAACTTAATGGAATCATTGATATAGGACTATACTTAGCATCTATCCATTCTAGGAATCATAATTATGAATTATGAGTACCAAAGCAATTTATTTAATTCATATGATACGACATTTATGCATAATAGGTATAGAGAAAGGAAGGATTGATATTCCTATATCATGAGCTAATAAAAGAAAGGAACAATCAGGTTTGTGCTTATTCATTACTAATTTTATGAATGAAATTAATAGGTAGTCAAAATGTCTATCACAAGATAATGCAATATGATAAAAATTAATAGTTAATGATTTAACTAACGTTCATTGATTGCTTAATGATTTTATCTACAATTATGATTATATTAAACTAAAAATAATAAATGTACACCAAAATTATTACTTATAATTTTAATAGGTTACAAACATCTTATAAGTGTGTTGGTTAATATATTAATATAAGTTGATGCTCTTTACTAGGAATTATGATTACTTATTTTGCATATGCAACCAATGATGGTCAATACACATGTTATGCTTACATTTAGGATTTAATCATATGCAATGGAAAATAAAAGGGCTAAATTGAATTCTTTGAATTATTATTCTTTATTTTGATATGATGGTATATGACTATGATATGAAATAACATATTACTTGAATTCTCATATAAGTATGACTCATAGTCGTACATGAGTTGATATAATTAAGATGTGTTGGTACATGAACAAAATATGACATCATATGTTGATCAAAATTTCTTGTATGTGTTGGCTATGATTATATTTGGGAATTATGTTTATCGATAGATTTATATACTATAAACTTGATAAGTAATTGAGTTGATAGATTTAATTTATTCATGCAACATGATATATAGAGGGTTAAGGAAGGTTGATGTGATAAGAGGATCATTTCATACCAGATTATTATGTGATAGAATATGCTAATTCCTTATTAGTTGATATGTTATTGAAAGATAGGATATGTTGATTCCTTATCAATGTTTCTGATATAATCAATTGTGCCTTACTAAAGATATCATTATGCATGGTAGTTGTAATGATTATATTTGAGAGTGCAGAAGAAAAGGATGTGATTGAATACTAGTGTAATTGGGAAAACGCAGGTAAGAAGGTGAAGGAATGGAGATTATTATGGTGAGGTTCATATCACTTACATCATATCCTTACATTGAGACATATGGTGGTCATTACGATGTTGGATATATTTCATATTATTGAATTAATTCTATTAAGATGCAAATGTAATTACATGGATGTGCAATATTAATGGATGATTATCTTGAGGTGCAAGTATAATCATTTGGATATATAATGCAAGGAATACATTCATTTATACAATGCTTGATTATAAACGATATGATAACATAGCTTTTATTTTATATATAGGCTTTAATAACTATACAATTAACATTATAGGATTGACTTTACATTGTTGATTTATAATTATGAATGTTATGATGGTATAGTTTATTTTATTATATAGTAGGATTGACTTTACATTGTTGATTTATAATTATAAATGTTATGTTGGTATAGTTTATTTTATTATATATTAAAGCAATAATTATTTTTATTACATTGATATTTTGAAGCATTATTAGGTGTTGTACTCAATGTTTATCATTTGATGAATGTAAATTAACATCACTAAGATAAAGAAAAGATTAGTTAGTCATTATCAAGTGGTATTTAAAATTTTAAAGACATAGAACTTAATATACTCTAGTAGGTTAAATTATGCATGCAACTAATATGTATATATGTGTGTGTATATAAATATATGAGGCAATAATATAAAGCCACTAATTTTTTATGTACACATATGTTAAGATCATAGTTGTGGATCTATAAATACAAAAACAAAGTAATATGAAATGTTACATTATACAAAGTTATAAAATGAAAAAATTCGTTATTCTTTCTGACTTATCTAAAGAATTTATGAAATAAGTTTGCACTTGTTAATCAAGCTATGAAGCATGTTAGAAAGCTCAGGTGTGATAATTATGCTATAGTAATATGTGCTTTGGGATTCATGTTTTTTTTTCTAATATTATGAAACTATTCACTTCCTATAGATGGTGAAAAATGATAAATTAAATGTAATTTACCTTACTTTAAAAGATAGAAAACTTAAAGAAGGGTTAGTCAATGCTATATAGATTACTAGAAAAGGAAAAAAAATTATTGTGTTAGGCTTCAAGCCTAAAGGATGGCTTTAATGCTTAAGTTAATTCTTGTTCATAAAAGGAAGAACGAAGCTTTCTTTTCCTAGAAGAGCTCTATATAAAGACCTTATTACAAATCCTATCCAAGTTAGGATTCACCATGTAGTCTTTATAGTTTTCTATTCCTAATAGGAATACTTACCCATCTGTGTTTCCTTAACTAGAAAGATTTTGGACATTTTTATCTTAGAATGGTTATCAATTATGCCTTCAAAAATTTACAATATTATATAAATTTTTACATTATAATTCCATCCGTGTAGAACAATTAATTACTAGAAATTACTTGGTAGATATAAAAAATTAATCCAACATTATGATGATTTGGACTAACATGACCTATAATGTAAACATGTCAGCTACTATAGTAAAATAAATTGAAATTTATTTAAATTATATTTAAGTTAAGTTTATGTTAAATATTCTCTAATCTAAACTAAATACCATCTAAAATAAATTTTAATAAATTTGTTAAAAACATATATTAGCTATCATTTCCATTGTACTTGGTGAGCAATATTAACTTTGTTAGGAAGCTATAAAATGCATATAAAAAAGATTTCCATATATTATATTATTACTTGAATGATAAATAAAAATAATTTAAAAGTGCCTATATATATAAAAACTAAAAACCATATTTAGAAGTCTAACTAATAAACTTTTAGTAATAGTGCCCATAATGCACTTGATTAGAGGAAACTCACAACTTGAACTATTAATAACTTATGACCTCAAGACCTTAACAACTGTGATCCAAAATCTCAACACTCTTCCTTATTCAAAGTTTCTAATTCCAAGTAATCCTTTAAAATAATAAAATTTATCTTTTGATAAAGCCTTCATAAGTATGTTTATCAATTTCTCATTAATGTTTCAATGCTTTAACATTATCTTATCAATTATAGCAATATGATAAATGAAATGTTGATAAAGTTTGATATGTTTTGTTTTGCTATAAAATATTAGGTTCCTTGTCATGGATATTGATGCTTTGTTATCAAAAAATATCTCTTACTACATACCTCTTGCTTAAGACTAGCTACATCCTCCTTAACAAAACTACTTGATAAACTATTAAAGTTATGGTAACATACTTAACTTATGATGCTAACGTTCCCATTACATCCAACATTTCTTGAAAAATAAAGAATATCAAATTTTTGTAATATTTCATAGATATTATTAGGTTATCATTATAAAATATCTCTTACTACCTTTTTCTCATACTAACAATCAACTAAAACCCTTCTTAACTAAACTACTTCACAAGCTACTAAAGTTATGGTAATAAGCTTAACTTTTGTAGTAATATACTAAACTCCTAAGCTTGACAATACCATTATTGCTTGCTTCTTTAAGCTTCAAGTAATCACTCTTAATATTATAGTAAAAACCTGTATAGTAATACTCCATTTGCCTTTTTAATAAACTTGTCTAATCACTGTACATGAACCAATATAATTTAAAATTTATAGTTTTAATGCACCAAATTCTATACTTCTTGAAATATATTAGGAGACTCACTTAGTTGTACCATGTTGGTTTATGAAAACGTGTTTAGTAGTGGAAGATGTAATTTAAAAAATTTAAAACATGTGATTTCATCGGATCTGGCAAGTCCATTCATAGAACACATCAATTATAGAGAAGATTATCAAAGAAGATATTGAAAAACTTACTTTTATACAGATCTCCTTCTTTCTTGTTCTTCTGAAAAGTTTTAGTAAACTTTTCAATCCCTAAGTAACAAGAATGGACTTGCAACTTTAAGAATGGATGAAGAATAGAATGAATTCAGTTTTGCTTCTTGATCTTCAACCAAAAACTAAATTGTTTCTCTTGTTCTTAAGCTTTAAATGGATTGGAATTAATGGAGGACGGAGGCAACCAAAATATGCTTTTATATTTTCTTTTATTTTCACCAAAAATGTAATACCATAACCCTAATTAGGTTTAGGTTTAATAAGTTAAGTCATATGCATGTCAAATGCTTCTGGCATGTGACTTGCATGTGACTAACTTAAATCTCCTTCCCATAAGTACATGACAATCATGTGCACTTCCTTTTAATTCATCATACATGAATAAGTTATGTGACAATCACATATTGACCATTAAGTCATTTAATTCCGTCTAATTATGTATATACCATGCATCTAGATCATGTCATCTTAAATCACTTGTATCTTGAGTTCTACTTATAAAATTTTAGTGATCTTGGTATCAAATCGAAGCTCTCTTCATGAAATTTTAAATGAATACCAAAGATCTAGGTTATCTTATAACCATAAAATATTATTTCATTAACATTCATTCATTATCATCATTCCTCTTACTTTTAGTGTGCAACCTTTTGGGTTCTTGACATGTTGGCAACATATGATCATTAAACTTCATTTAATAACATCATATATAAATCAAGAGTAGTTTCTAGTCACACATCATGACTATCCAAATGTCAAGAGGTCATTAGTTTGACTACAATCCTTTCATATTAAATTCTATAATGAAATTCTTTCAAGTACACTAAATAATGAATAATACCTTTTATTGATAAATTGTTCAATATTAAATTACAATGAAAACATGATGCTCTAGAGCATACACTAACATACCATAATGAATCTTTAAAGGTTGTTGCATAAAACTTGAAATAACAGTAATAAGAAATGTAATATCAAGTAAAGTGTGTATTAAATAAATCAAACCTCTAATTAAGCTTTTAAATTAACTAGTATCTGCTTATTTTTCTCCATCTTTATATTGTAATTTTTCATCTATATTCATAGGTGTAGTTGTAAGCTTACATGTAAGCATGCTAAATTTAATGAGAAGATCTCTAACATATTTCCTTTATGAAATAAAAATTTCATTTTTAGTCAAATGGACTTTAATGCCAATAAAATTGTGTAGGAAACCAATATATGATCATTTACAAAAGATTTAAATTCATCCATAAAAGAGCTAAAGGAGCTATTGTAAATGATATTATCAACATAAAGGCAAATAATGATAAATCACTTGTATGTTCCTTTATCATATATTAGGTGAGCTCATTCACACTTTTCATGTATCCCTTTATCTTTAAATGCCCATCAATCTTGTAATACCAAGGTCAAGAACTTGATTTAATCCATACAATGTCTTTTTTAGCATTTTCACCTTTGTTTCCTCACCCTTCTTTACAAAAAATTTAAGTTGGACTACATAAACCTCTTCTTGTAAATATCCATTAAGGAATGCTAATTTAATGTCAAATTGATAAACAAGCTATTGCTACCAATCATATGATCAACATAAAGGTAATAATGATAATAATTATTTTTACCCTCTTTACACACAAGGTGAGTTTATTCTTATTTTTTATACCATCATATTTTTTATGATAATTTAATTATATTAAATTATATTAATTTTTCATAAGTTTAGGAAGTACTTATGATAAATAAGGAATTTTTAGAAACTTTTATGAAGAAAAAGAATATTTTTATTATTCTCTCTTATTATATTTTTATTATTCTCTTTTATTTTTCTTTTGTTTATTTATGTAAGTTACATTTGCTTGAATGATTTTTACATCAACTTAGGTGATATTTTTCATTTAAACCCCCTGGAATATTTAGGAGAACTTGTACGAATGTTTGCATGTGACATGCAAGTATCAAGCTACATCAATTTAGACCCCTTGAATAATGAAAATTAGAGAAATAATAGCAAATTTATAGAATTTTATAATCATGGAATTTGTTATGGATAATTATGATAGTGGAAATTCTTTGGGTCTTAAACACCTTAGTTTAAACTCAATCTAAGAGCTTAGAAAATCGTAGTAAATGTTTATCCCTTATATAGAGTTAATGAAAATGTATACATCTTATATTGAGTTTAAACTCAATTAATGATGCTTAAGAGATTAATTTGGATATATATTATGCTTATATGTACATCTTATATTGAGTTAATGAAAATGTGTTATCAAAATGTGATTGATAGGTTGCTGCATGAAGGAAATAAAGTTGATCTATCTAGATGATATTTTTTGTAGTGTGAAGACTTTCTAAATGGATTCATATGCCTAATGTAGTGAATGATACAAACATGAAAACTTGAGAATATTATGAAGGCATAATAATGAAAATTAAGTGATTCCAGTTAACTTAGACATATGATTATAAAAACCTATGGAGAAATGAAAAGGAGTTATAAAATGGTTTAATTGGTAAAAGTACCTCAAAAAATGAACATTTAGTAAAATGAGAATGAATAAATAAATAACACTTAGAATAAATACACAAAAAGGATTTTTATAAGAAAATAATATCTTACATATACATACATACATATATATATATATATATATTATTTTCTTAAAATTTAGAAAAGAAATATGAAATAATGTATAATTGCACATACATGCATTTAACAATTAAAGGAAATTAAATCTCCATAAACCTCAACTCATAAACCTCCATTAAGGAATATTGACTTAACATCAAATTGACGAGAAAGCCATTATAACTAAGTAGCTAATTTTATTTATTTTTATGATTTCAAATTGAGCCACTAGAAAAAAAGTGTCTTCAAAATCTACATATTATTGTTATGCAAATCCTTTTATGATAAGACAAACTTTATGCTTTTGTATGATTCTATTTACAACAAATTTTATTTTAAACATCCACTTCAAGTTTATTACCTTTTTGCCTTTTAAGAAGTCAAGTATTTCCCAAGTCTCATCATTCTAAATAGCTTTTATCTCTTCCATCATCACTTTTTGCCACTTTTGTTTGATAGTTGCTTCAGTATAACGTAAAGGATTTGAAAAAGTGAGAAAATTGACAAAATGCATATATGTCAATCTATGACATACTTTCTTGATGGTGTATCATTTAAAGATTCTTGAAATAAAGAGTTTCTATTTGATATTATTGCTAAAGTTAATGGACTTGGTGATGTTTAGATGAATTGATTGTTGAATTTATATAAGTTGATCTTGTCCTTCATCTAGATAGATTCTAATAGGAATCTCTTAATGAACTTTCTTTTTATCATAAATCCAACTTGCACTTTACCCATGATTCATTCATTATTTTCAAATAACAAACTCTTATAAATTCTATCACTTTTTTCTAATCAATCAAAAAAGTTCAAGGTTTCATGTTTATTGAGTTCATCATGTTAAGGAACTATTTATGTCAGAACCTGCATGATGTGAATTGTTTTGCATTTATAAATTAATGTCATAATGAGATTTTTTATGTTAATGATGTGAAAATAGTATGAAATAATGATTATGTTGATAAGAAGTGCGTTTAAAGCTTAAAAGAGGATATTGAACATTCTATCGCAAACCCCTAAAACTGATATTAAACGGTACTCAAACTTGGTTTTTGAGTTATATACATTGAATTTGGATGAATGGTTTTGACTTTTATGCTTGTGTTAACTTAAAATAGACATATGTGAATTTTGAAAATTTTAGAATAAAATTTATTTATAACATCCTAATTAGGTATTAATGATGTAATTGAGTGAAATTAATATGTTTTTCTTAGAAATAAATAATGATGAAGTAATGATAAGTTAGTATGTTTTATTTTAAGAAATAATATATATTGGTAAATGTTGAATTGTTATTTTAAACTATAAGAATATATAAAAAATAATAATAATAATACTATATATAAAACGGTAATAATAATAATAATTATTATTATTAGAATAAGAATAAATAGTGTTAAGAAAGGCAATGAATATATAAATATGGGACTAGAATAAGTTATTATAAATTTTAATTAGGATAAGAGAGGGATTGGAAATTAATTGGATATTTTAAAAAATAGTAATTTAAGACCTTATAGAAACAAATATATATAAATATATCTAGATATATTAGAGTGGAGGATGGAATTTCATTTATTTAAAATAGATTTAGGTAGTTGGGGAAGCAAAATACGTAAGTTGGCTTTGGATTTGAGTCAAATACTCATAGACATACGTATAGGTATGGTTGTGAGAGGAGGGTAATGTTATCATTTGATATCTTGAGGGTTTGTTAAGACATGTTGCCCTACTTGCCATCCCTTATCTCATCCACCCCATTCTCCTCTCCCATCTTTCATTTCAGTTCCTTATCTCCCCAAATGACCGAACCTCCTCCACTCATTTCTTTTGTTTCCATAGTTATCATCTTCTTACTCTTATATTCTTTAAGTAACCGACCCTTCTTCTTTTCATTTCATGGTTTTTGCTTCGATTTTTATGCTCTACATGGAAGCTACGAGTTTGGTTGAAGCTTAAGCTCGAATTTCTTTATTTCCCTTCTGTCTAAAGGAAGTCGAAGATCATACTCCTTTATTTTGTTACCGAAACATGTTTCTTGTTCCTTCTTAAAGGTAAGTTGAAGTCATTCCTTATTTTGTTGTCTCTTAAACCAAAACCGAAGCATTATTCACCTCTAACTTTATTTCTTGTTTGATTTAGCTTTGGAAACAAACCTGCATGTGAATGTTTGCGTGGATTCAAATTTTACAAATTGGAAGTAAGAAGTGGTTCTCGTTTGGGGCTATATCAAGGAGGGAATTATCGGTGTAGTTGATTTTCTTTGGGTATTCTAAAGGTGAGTTTTAATAGTTGATAGATTCATTAGATTACGCAAGCCATGAGTGGTATACATTTTGGCCGAATGGTTCTGAAATATTTGGTTTGTTTTTGTTCATTTTGTGATGGTTTGATGGATTGAATTATATAAGGACATTAATAAAATGGTAGTGTTGCATTTAGGTGTGTGTACAGCTTGGTTATGTTCTTTGCAGCCGAATTATTGAATGGCAATTTCATGAAGGTAATAAGGTTTAAATGGTTTCTATTAAAGAGATTAATGGTTAATGTTATGGCCAAAACTGAAATGTTTAAAGAGAAAATCTGAATAATTTTGAAGATTAAATCCTTTTGCTCAATATACTTAAGCTAAGAGCTGAATTTGATTTGCTATTTATTTTAGTTTGGCGTTGGTAATTTGATTAAAAATTTAAGTAAATTGAGGGTTAAATCAAGATTAAGGAGTTTTCATTTAAGTTTAATATTCATATATATAAAGTGAAATTGTTTTAAAAAAAAGAGAGAGAGAAGAAGGTACAGTTAAGGTTCTATGAGTTATTGAAAATTTATAATGAAGGTTTTGGTAATTTCGTGCAGGTTATAAAAATGTATTAATACAATATATATAAATGAAATATGGTGATAACAAATTTTAAGACTATAGATACATATTACTTTTACATTTAGAAAGAATTTAATTAAAATACATGTTTTATGTTAAAATATGAAATTGGAAATAAGTGATATAGATAAACAAAATAAAGAGTTTAGAAAGAATTTAAATAAGGACATGTTGAAGTAACAGGATATTATAAATTAAGTTAAGCTGGTTTTGATTATAACAGA
>CANYBF010713974.1:0-40798 GCA_948192965.1 Dalechampia spathulata
CTTAATTAATAGTAACACTTTAAATTAATCAACACATTTAACTTATACTTTTATCGAATTAAATAATTAAGCATCTAATCTTACCATAATAATTGACTCAGCCAATCAATAAATCTGAGATTATGAAATGCATAATAAAATACCTAAGTCGTGTATGTGCGGACGTGACACTTAAAGTACTACTGATGATCGATGCCCAAGATGTTAAGATTTTTGGTGATTTAATGCTTGTCATTCACTAGCCTACGATTGAGTGAGATGTCAGAGAAGAATGACTCAAGCCTTATGCTGAATACATGAAGCTCATGGTTTATAATTTCAACTCCTGTAAATTTATTCATATTTTATATGATGAGAATAACTGCAGTGTTAGGTTCAACCTATGATCATTAAGTAGTCGAGGATCCCTAGCTATAAGGGTGAATGGGTTATGGTGCTAGACTAGCAGGATGAAACTCCATGTTATACCAATATCATGAACTTTTTAGGAATTAGTGCATATTTGGAAGAAGCTAATAAGACTGGTAAGCTAGCTTTGTAGAGAGGTTAGCAGCTAACTTTACTTGGCATCAGGGTGTTCTCTATAGAAGAATAATTGATGCTATCCAAATTCAATGCATATCAGGGAAGGAGATCAAAATAGTTATGCATGTAGTGCACGCTGATGTCTACGGGTCCTACATGAATGGATTCACTTTATACAAAAAGATCCCGCACTAAGGTTATTTTTAGCTTACCATGGAGATGGACTACATATAGTTTTTACGTTGGTGTCGTGAATGTTAAATTCATAGAGATTTAAGTCACATTCCACTGGTTGAATTGTAGAATTTGACAACACCTTGGCCTTTCTTAGCTTGAGGAATTAACATCATGGGTGAGATTCATCCCAATGCTTTTAATAGATATCAATACATATTGGTGGTTATTAATTACTTCTCTAAGTATGTAGAGACAAAATATTATAGTAAATTGGGGGTAAAATAGGTTGCCAAGTTTATAGAGAAGAATCTTATATACGATATAGAGTACCACATCACTTAGTGTCTGATAATAATGTGCAATTCCAAGGCCAGGTGTTTAATTTGCTAGAAAGGTATGAGATCAAACATCATCAATGTTCTCTATATCACCCTCAAGCTAATAGGGCAGTTAAAGTAGCTAGTAAAATGACTAAGAGGATCTTGGCCAAGACAGTTCAGACTTATCAGGATTAGCATGAGCAGTTGTTATTTGTTTTATGGGGTTATAGAACCACTATAAGGAGTCCTACAGGTGCTACCCCTTATTCTTTGATTTACAGGACAAAAGTCATATTACCAGTCAAAGTGGAGCTAAAATAACTTTAGGCTATTTTGAAAGATCAGTTGCCAAAAGTTGAGTGAAAGAGGGCCATATATGAGTAGTTGGTTACTATCAATGAGAAGCGACTAAAAGCTTTGTATCATTTATAGCTTTACAAGAAGCACATGGCGAATATGTTCAATAAGAAAGTCAAGATTGTTTCTATATAGGACAGTGATATGGTTATAAAGCAAGTTAGACTAGCCATCTGTAACCCACACGGGAAGTTCAGACCTAATTAAGAGGATCCATTCCTGGTTAAGAAGATTTTGACTAAAGGCATTATTCGTATTTCAAACTTAGGGGCTACCAAGTTCTTTGAACTTATCAACCTAAACTGATTGAAGAAGTATTTTGCTTAGAGTAAAGGGTAAAAAGAGAAATCAAAAATAAAAGTAAAAGTTTAGTGAGCTAAAAACCCATATAGGCAGTTCACACAAAAGTTAAGATAAAGAAAAAAATGATTGCTTGATGAATTAAAAATTTTCTTAGATAGCTTATGCAAAAGTTAGAGCTTTTAAAAGTAAAAGAAGATCATTAAAATAGTTAATCAAAAAATTTCATACGGGACTGGTCAGCGACAGAGGTTAAGTCTGATGCTTATTGGAGCTTCTATGCTAATTTTAAAATTATTCATGCAAATGTTTTAATTTCATTAATGCAAATGAAATGCATGTTCATAAACTTAGCTAAAAGTAATATTAATCTCAAACATAAAGCATTGCTTTTCTTTATTGCATACAATTTTAGGTTGCTTAATAGTTTATGTAGTACCAAATCCTAAGTACGACATAACACCCATAGCTTATACTCATCATCTGTAGTAGATTTGGCTCCTGTGATCTCTATAAGTATAATCTTGCAATAAGGCTAAGTACTCTCTACATGTTTTAAGAAATAAGATAATAACCATCCTTCCTAAAACTCTATCAATCGAGGAATAATTTGTCTGTGGTCGTACTAAAGACAGACTTTGGTAGGACTATAGTGAGTGCAGCCTCTAAGTCTTGGTAATAGAATACAATTGATGTACATCCTCATAATCATATGCTGAATGTGCCACCAATGATAGGTCCACCTGACCTCACTCTTGGGGCTCCCATCCACTCGACCCAACCATCAAATATCATTATCTTTGCCTTGCTAAATATGTAGCCTCTCCTCATATGGCTATGAGGTGTATATCTTTATGGATCACATACTAATGGTGCCAAGATCCTCAACTTCTCTTGAAACCATATCTATATATAAAAGAAAAGCTCGTTGAGTTGAAAACATTGTAAAAGGCTAGTCAGGCAAAAATTAAAATGACCTACTAAATTAAAGATCCAATGGGGTAGTTTATGTAATAATTAGGGTTTGAAGAAAAATCAAATAACTTGATGAGCTGAAAAGCTCATAAAAGATGACTCATGCAAAAATTAGAGTAAAAATACAGTTGTTTTAGGTTAAAAACCTATAAAAGAGGCTTAATATCCATACATATAGCAGCAGACTACCACTAAACTATCCTGACTAACCCTACTTCACTCTATCTAGCCCAAGTGTCATCTCTACTATGATCATTAAAAAAAGAGTTCATCCTTATTTCATTTGGTCTATCATTGGATCAATCATTAAATCCTTGTGGTTGGATAGATTGACATGCAGAAACTATGCTAGTAATCCAAATCTAGCTACCCTCAACCATGAAAGGGTAATCACTAGTTTGTAGTTGCGCAGTTAGAAGATAGTGGTAAGATCTACAAAGTCCCTTGTAGTCAACAATGATCTCACCATAGTAAGGCTGATGTCGAATACCTTAATCAAATATGGGATCACCTCTTTAATAGATATTGGCATTGCTAACATCATTGCCATACTATATGAGACTAAGGTAAACTCCTCATACATTGGACATAGCTCCATGTGTCTAAACCTAAAGACATGGATCACTAGATCCTAAAATTGTACAATAATGTGCAAGAAAGCAAAATTAATGAAGGCTTGCTGGAATGTCTTCAGATATTGGAGCTTAAATTTGCTTAATTAGCCCCACTCAATATCACCTTACTGGCGAGAGATAGTACAAAAGGTAAATAGTAATTATTGAGTCATTATTTATTCCTACATAAAAGAGTAGATAGGTTATGTTTTGACAATGAAATAAGATACAATAGAATATTCTTATGTAAGAATAATGGTAATAAGCATCATGGATTTCACCATCAAATCCAAAAAGATACAATGTTCAAGCATTCGATGGTGTTCAATGTTTGTACACCATAACCTAAGTATACAAAGTCAAAACCATGCAAGGCTATATAATCTTACTCTCAGTTCTAGTATAAAAACTAGGAAATGTTACATAGTATTATGAAGGTTGATGTTGTATCACTGCTCGTTATCATCACTAGTCTGACCATCCTTTGAAATGGGACTAGGAGACTTCACCTCGATATTGTAGCACACTAGATGCTTAGTCAATTGGGTGATATTAGCTATTAACTATTATATCATCTTGACATAGACCTCACATGATTTAGTTATATCATGATAACATCCTTGAATTGCATGATCATATAAGCATATAAGTCAAGCATGCATGCATAAACATCTCATATAGTATATGTTACATGAACTTACATGTAACTCTAGTATCTTTGTAGTATAGTGTTGACGTAATCTAATTAATAGCTAAGAGATGTCTACCATGGCATCCTAAGGCACTTGCATAGGTCATCAAAATCATAATTAAAGATCAACTTGATCAGAAGCATGTTGATGCAAGAAGAGCTACTTACATGTGTGGTATTCAGAGGTATAAATACAATATCCTCTCTTTTAGGTACATGGGAGGTCATCTCATAAAAGTATCCATCTCTATCATATGACTATATATAAGGGTTTTATGGCCATAGAAATTGCCCTTTAATGAAGCCTTGAGGATATTTAAATCTAAGAGGTACCTTAAGATTCATTACCTTAGTCTCTAGTGTCACCCTAGATACCGTACTTCTAACTCTCTCAGAAGTACCTCTCCCTTGGGAGCTCCTAGTGGTAGTAGCGGAGCCACATGATCCTCTCCTACCATCGGAGGTAGCAAGTCAACCTTGAGATCCACCAACTTTGGTGCTTTATCCTTTATTAGAGGATAGCTCCATAAACCCCAATATCCATGCCTGGATAAAAGTCAGATAATCCATAAGTAACTTTGATAAACAATCTCTCAGGAATGCTAGTTGATGCAATCATGATCTTTAGGTCATCACTGATACAAGATGATCAGAACATCATCTAAAGTGGTACGCCGGACTCTACGCGACTTGCTGGCCCCTGATGCTAATCAATGATGTCTTCTCTTAGATAAAAGAGTTGATGTTCTGGGCACTCAATCACTATATGACACTCATCTCTCTGAGTAGATGTCTTAATATATCTAGGAAAGGGCATGTTATGTCATGGATCAGGGAGAACTTACATTAAACCAATAAATGCAAAATAGAATCACTAGTAGCCTACTTAGGTATGATATAAGCCAATTACATTCAATTTTGTGCTAATAAAGTTATTTACTATATTTACTTGATCCTAAGTGATTTCATTGAGGTATTCCCTCAATGCATCCAAGTTGGTTTCCATTCTCTTACACTGGATGTTCCCTGCAAGCATGCGAGGAAAACCAAGTGGCAACCTGCTTAGGACCATTGGTTTGGGAAGCAATCCAAATTCATACTCCATAATCTATAAGGTCCATATGATAAAATATGCTAGAACTAATCATGATAGAATGATGTGGTTAAATAATGGTATCATACCTCAATCACTAGCTAGTATTCAATGATACTATCTTTGCAATACCTACTGTAAAGGTCTAAGCTATATATCAACTGAGCAAGATCGATGCTACCCTAGTTATGGCTCTCTTCTACTATCAGATCTCATAAGGCTTGAAGCATTGACATATGGATATCATTTTAGGCATCACTAAACAATGTAAAATCCAATACATACAGTAAGAAACAATAAATGTACTTCTCTCTAATAATGGTCTCTTAAATCCTAGCATCTTTGTTGCTCTCCTGAAGGCACTCAGAGGTGATATAATATCTAATAGTAGGAGTGATGCCCAGTGGATGGTGTATGATATCAAAAGATTAGTGTGGAGATGTCAATCTTGTATCAAACTAAATCAGGACTCCACCACATCCCAATCCTGTAATCCCAGTGAAAATCCCTAAGATGATATCAATTTCACCCATTGGCAGATAGAAGGTGTATACAGAATTCGTCCATCTATCCACCATCATTGTAATGACGTAGTGACTACTCTTCTTCTCCATTCCAATATAGCAGGAGATATATTATCTGTACCTGCTCTAGTCTATATACTCTCGTACCTCATCTGGGAGTCATGAGTACCACTCATGTATGTTGCGATCACCGCCAGTACCTACTATGGTCTTCTTCCTTTGCAAATCATAGTATTCTGGTCAGATTTCAAATCACAATTTTCAAAAATCACATGCATATATCCCTAAACACATGTTTTCTTGCTTAATTACAAGCCTAAACTCTTAAGGAAAGCCTTTTCCTTTGATTCTTAGTACTAATCTATTGAAGTTTTACCATAAAATTCATTATATGTGACATATCATATGAACTATTATATGTGACACACATGTACTTTATACGATGCATAAAGTTAGTTTTTATACTATATATGACATATATACGCTTTATATGATGTATGAAGTTTATTGCTAAGCATTATGCGATGTATACAATACTTCTTATGATGCATGAAGTCATGATTTTATCAAATGAGAGGCATGTAACTTTATATATGACACATGAAGTGATGTTTATGGTCAAAATTCACATTTTCTTACTTTTACCAAGATCAAAACACCCTAAATTCAAGCCTAACTCTAGCAAGAGTGTTTTATCATCTTAAATAACTTCAAATGAGCAAAGATTAAGTTAGATTTAAAAATTTATACCTTTTTTGATGTGCTCAAGATTGGTGTGAATCCAAAGCAAAGGATTTTGGGATCTGGTGGTTGTGAATGGCTCTAAAATAGGCATCACAGGTGTTCTACTTACTAAACATGTAGCTCAGGATAAAGGCGGGTTCACAAGGTATAAGCAACATCTTGTTTTTAGCCATTGCTAAATTAGTTGGGGAGGTTTTGAGGTTAAGTTGAGAGAAATATGATTTCAGAGAATGTGCAAGTATGTGTTGTGAAGGAAGGGTTTTCCCCTTTTATAGAGGCCAAGCCTTATGGGTAATGTGATGGTCATCTCAACCTATTTTTTTCAACACAAAGTTAATTTCATTTGATGACATCTTCAATTGTAATGTTTATGACAGTTCAGCTTCTCTTAAAAATTTTATAATTTTGGAGATCATTTTTCCTAATGAGTCCAATTTTCATAATTTGTAGCATTTGAAAAATCTAAGAAATTAGCCAGAATTTAGCAAATTGATACTCAAAAATTTAGGTTTTTCTCTAAACCATTTTAATTATAATTTCACTGATAATTTTCCTTTCTATGTGTAGGATGGACAGGAAATTGATCTTATAGACAATTAGTTTTAGTTAAATCTTTGACTATTGGTCAAGCCGTTGACTAGACAGTATCATCTTCTGGCAATGGATCTTAAACATAAACTTTAGAGGTGTTAGATACATATATTATGGCACAATCATAATAATTGATAATTGGTTATCCCAAACCAGTAGTTGTTCGCTTTTGATCTAGCAGATGATCATCCTGCCTTAACAATTGACCACCGATCCGATAACAATTATGAAATCAAGAATTTGGTTCTTAAACCTAGTAATAGGCATTTGAACTCAGAAATTAGATGATTTTTGAGCCTCGCGACAAAACCATCAGCCTAGTAGTTGACCATGATCTGTATTGATCACTTCACCTAAGCATCGAGATCTTAATGACAGAATTGGGTTACAAGTTTCAACATGAGCACTACACATGATCAACATTGATTATTTATCCCCAACATCAGGCTCCTAATGTTAGTGTTGGGTTATAAGTCTTGATATCTCTAGGGAGTCAGCTTTGATCTTTTGTAGACTTACAAGCCTTAGCATGAGCATTCATACATGATCAACATTTATCACTTTACTTGAGTATTGAGCTCTTAGTTGTAGCACTAGATTATAAGTCTCAGCATGAGCATCCTTATTGAGTTTTCCCTTATGGATCATTTTTAGTCCTTGACAGATCTCTCTTTATTCCTCAATGGAGTAGCAAGCCTCACCATAAGCATTTGCAACCCTTAGCACAAGCATCAAGCCTTGACATGAGCAATAATCATGTATCATCCTTGTATTTGGGTGAAAAGTAATGTTATGATTAGGTCTCATTCTATTAACTTTCTCTTGTGTTATTCTAGAATGATCCTAATCAGGGGTGAACTATTGACCATGACTTTTTCATCATGCACGTACATTTTTGAATTTTCTTTAATATAGCTTAATGTACTTTTCTATTTTTGAATTTGAGTTACATACATACTATTTACAATGCCTTAGGCCATTTGGTCATATGATGCATTTAGTTTTTGGCACATGTGAGTTAGTGCATGAAGTTGACCTTTTCATGTGTGCATACTATGAACTCATTCTTTTCTTGATATGTCTTGATACAAGTTCTCATTATCAAAATTGAGTTGCACACATATATTTTATAGCCTTATAAATCATTCAGATATGAGATGCATTTAGATTACGACTCATGTAAGCCAATACATAAAGTGATCTTTTAACTTCATGTGTCATATGAAGTTGATTTTTTTCAATTTCATGTGTCATGTAGAACACTTCATGTGATGCATGAAGTGCAATAATCCACTTTTTTTCTCACATTGCCAATTGATTTTGGCTCATTACTCAATAAGTCTTATAAATATCCTTTGGGTATTAGTATTTAGAAGGGAAACGATAAATTCTAAGGTAAAACTTTACCAAAATTAAATTAGAATTAATGTCACTTAATTAAGCTTTTAATTAGGTAATTAGAGACGTATTAACTACACTTAAACCCTAATCACATTTGAAAATCAATGATTAAGCTTCACTTAGCATTGGTGAGTTGATATTTCCTTTTATGTTCTCCTTTTTTTTTCTCTTGATTTTCATTGATTTTATGGGTTTTGCTTGTTACCAAATGCCATAGTAGCATTAAGGTTTACTAATAGTCTAAATGATATATAACAGTCGAATAATCATATTACATTCATGATTTTAGCCAAAAAATTTGATTTCCTCTTCTGGCAAATAACTTCATATGACATATACTATTATATATGATGCATGTGGTCTATTTTTCACTTTATATGATGCACATACCACTTTGTATGACGTATATACTTCTATTTTCATTATGTGCATTACATGAACATCTATATGTAATACATATAATGCTTTGAGTTGGTAGGAATCTAATTTTTAAATCATTTTTGCTTTGATTTTCAATGTCTTTGAATTTTCCAGTAACATTCATGATCTCACAGTGATCTTAATGACTTAGATTCACTATAAATCATTACAATTTCATTGATTTTAGCCTCAAAGTTAATTAATCAAGTTAAATGCTATTTTTAACTTAATTTAGTTGCAATTGATGTGATTGAAGTCAAATTGGATGTTAATTTATGCTTTAATTGATGTTTAATGATGTCAGAGTCTTCCAATTTTGATTTTCATGATCAATTTGATTGGTTTTGCCATTAAATCAATCTAATTTAGCTTTATATTTGAATTAAATGCTATTTTAATTGTAATTTAAAGTTTAACGATATGATTAGCCTTAATTGGATGTTAAATTATGCCAAAGTGATGTGACATATGATATTAGAATCTTCTAATTAAGTCTACAAATGATTTTGCCTAAAATTGATTTTATTTTTACGAGCCAACTCATGTTTATTCCTTATTTCATGAATGTTATCAACACATTCCTCGGGATTTGATTCTTGATTCATGCTTTCATATAACATCACTTTGATCAATCCCATCCCAACATTCTTTTTATTGCTTAGCATCATTTATTTATATTTTCCATTCATGTATTTTGGCTTGTACTGCTCGAGGTCATTTTCTTAAGTGGAGGAGATATTGCTATACATTTTGGATTTTTGTATCGTTGAAGATCCTTTATAATAGAATAGGCCTTTATTCTATTCCCCTTTGGATGTATGATTTAACGTTATTTCATCATGTATCCCCTATCTCTATCTTTCCCTTTCTCTATGCCATTATTTTATTTCATGAAGCTTTGCTTGTTATTTTATATCTATGATGATGTATGCCTTGTTATATCATGCTTATGTCAGATGTTATACCATGTCATGTCATGCCTATGCCATATCATCTTTTACATGTTATGCTTATGTTATGTCATTTCACATGTCATGCCTATGCCATGTCATTTCACATGTTATACTTATGCCATGTCATTTTACATATCATGTTTATGCTATGTCATTTCACATGTTATGCTTATGCCATGTCATTTCACATGTCATGCTTATACTATATCATGTCACATGTCATGCCTATGCTATGTCATTTCACATGTCATGCCTATGCCATGTCATCTCACATGTCATGCTTATATCATATCATCTTACATATCATGCTTATGCTATGCCATCTCACATGTCATGCTTATGCCATGCCATCTCACATATCATGCTTATGCTATATCATTTCACATGTCAAGCCTATAACATGTCATTCTCACCATGCTATATTTGTCATGCCTATACCATATCATTCTTACCATGTTATATGTGCTATGATTTCTACCATGCTATACATTATGTGTGTGCTTTATTATGTATGTTAGCTCACCGAAGACAATTAACCCAACAAAAATGGTAAAATCAAATTTGCAAACTTTGAGAGAATAGATCTTCACCATTTGAACCCATCTCTAAAGGGTTTGACTTAACACTCATGCTATATATTAGTTGAACCAAATTTGGAATCATCCGATAGTGACTCCATCTTACGACCACATTATGTCCATATCATTCCTCGAGGTAGCCTCTCAAGAAGATTATACTTTTGCTCTAAGCAGGCCCCTTATGCTATTTATTGCAAGCCTCACTCTAAGTTGCAGTGAAAATGCCACCCAAAACTTGCTAGTGGTGGCATAACTAAGAAAAATTCATTCATCAGTTTTTGAATCAAAATTTCTAAGGTTATCCTTGGTATTTAATATAAAGCACTTACACTCAAAGACTCTAATATATAAAATTCTTAGTTTTCTACCATTCTATAGCTCATTATTTAAAATTGGTTTTAAATGGATGTGATTTGAAACATAATAAGCCATATTGCTAGATTCAACCCAAAAGAATGAAAGTAAATGATATTCAATGAGCATAGTATGATCCATGTCACAAAGAGTTCTATTCTTCCTTTCCACTACCCCATTTTGTTAAGGAGTTCCAGGAAAAGAGAAATTATGACTAATACCAAGGTTATTATAAAATGTTTTAAATTTTTCATTTTAGAACTCTCTTCCATGATCACTCTTAATGGAATAAATGTGAAACCCTTTTTAATTTTGCATTTGTTTAGTCAAATTTTGAAAAGCATCAAAAGTATTATCTTTATGAGCTAGGAATGCAACCTAAGTGAATCTAGAGTAATAATTTATAACTACAAGTGCATAATGCATGCCTCCTAGACTAGCAACCCTAGTAGGACCAAATAAATTCATGTGAAGTAATTGAAGAGGCTTAATAGTTATTACCTTGTTCTTGGGTTTAAATGAGGATTTTACTTGCTTACCTATTTGACAAGCTTCACACACTTTGTCCTTAAGTAATTTGATTTTAGGAAGATCAATAATGTGATCACTCCTTCCAAGATCTCTAATATTCTCAAAACTCACATATCCAAGTCATCTATGCCATAACCAAGAGTCTTAACTTATAGAAAAAAGACACTTAACACTTTTATTAGAAAAAGAATCTAAATCAATCATATAGACATTCTCAATTCTATCTCCTTGAAAATTCTATAGATAAGATAACCTTTTGGGTTAAAGATAACTTTATAACCATTATAACAAAGATAAACTATACTCAAAAGATTATGCTTTAATCCTTCAACTAATAGACTTTGTTGATAAAGAAGGAAGATTTCTTACTTACCTTACTAATGCCAATCACTTTACCTTTGGCATTGTCTCCAAATGTAACATTTCCACCATCTCTTTTCTCCAATTAAGAAAATAAGCTTGCATTCCCAGTCATGTGTCTTGAATATCCACTATCAAGATACCACTTATTCACATTCACCTTAGATTTCAAGTATACCTATCAAATAGATACAATCATTTGATTTTAGGTACTTAAATGTATTTGGATCTTTGAAGGTTAGTAGTAAAAATGTTATGTGAGTTATAACCCCAATGACTCTTTCTAATATAACATTTATTACTAGTGTGTCCCTTCTTTCCACAATAATGACATGTTACATTTTTAAATCTAGAAACATGATAATTATTAATTCTTTTCCTATTATTAGATGCATGAGTATTGCTTATTTTACATGAACATAAATACTTATAAGTTTTATCATTTTTTCATTAAATTTAGTAAAGTGATTGGTTTGAACACCTTTGTTCTCCCATTTTCTTTCATTTTCTTTAAAGGTTTAAAGGAGATGTCTTAACAAATATAGGTCCTTTAGATGTGTAATGAGAGCCTTGGTCAAAACCAATTCCCTTTCTATCACTTTTGAGCTTTTGACATTTTAAAATTGTATTAAATTTTGCACCACCAACTTCAAATTTAGAAGCATTTTCTTTCAATAAGTCTCTTTCCTTTAAAACTTGATTCTTTTGATTTTTCAAAATTTCATTTTCATTCCTTATATTGATATTTTTCTTTTTTAAATCCTTAAAATTTATTTTGAGCAATGTATGCTCATCAACTAAATTTTACAAGTTTTTGTTCTCTTTTGAAACACTTGAAAATTTGCTTTTAAAAATCTTATGTTTAATTGCTAATTACTCATTTATTAAAAGAATTTCTAAAGCATCTTCTTCATCATCCATTTCATCATTATAATAAGTTTGGGAAGAAGTATTAACCTCATTGTTTTTAAGTTCATCCTTTAATTCCATGAAGCAAAGATTTATGGTTTCCTCACTTCCAGATTCCTCTTCATGTGATTCACTATCATTGTTCCATGTAGCCTTCAATGTAATCTTTTTGAATGGCTTAAAAGACTTCTTAAGCCTTAGACACTTATTCCTCATGTGGCCTAGTTTGTTGCTTTCAAAACTAGTGACCACATTCTTCTTGAAAACTTCTATTTTGTTTTAATCCTTATTTACTTCAAATGATTTTTTGAAATCTCTTTCAAATCTTCTTTTCTTCATAATGAGATTCTTTACCTTTTTGGTAAGTAAGGTGACCTCACTATCAATGTCATCTTCACTTTAGCATTTGATCTCCTTTTCTTCTTTAGTGACCTTCAAAGCTATTCCTCTTCTTTTATCTTCTTTAACACCTTGCTTGAGTGTTATTTCATGTGTAAGAAGTTTCATAAGAAGCACATCAGTTGATAAACTGATAAATCATTTGTTTCTTTAACAATAGTAACTCTTGCTTCCCAATCCTTCTTTGGTAACACTCGTAGGATTTTATTATTGATGTCCTCCTTTTAATACATCTTGCCTAACTTCATGAGTCCATTAGTGATAATAATGAGCCAATTATACATCTCAAAAATGATTTCATTGGCTTTCATGGTGAACAACTCATATTAATGAGTTAGGAGTTTCACGTTCTTTATTCGAATTTGGTTGGCTCCTTCATGATGTGTTTATAAAGTATCTCAAACTTGCTTCGCCATTATATAATAGGAGACATGACCATACTCCTCATGACTAATAGCATAATAAAGCATGTTCATCTTTTTCTTGTTTCTTGCATTGGCTTTGAATTCTTCTCTAACCAAGTTCCTCTTGGTTTCAAAGTAGTGACACCTTTAATAGTAATTATAGGAGGAACATAATCACTCTCAATTAAATCCCACAAATCAACTCCATCATTCTCTAAGAAGACTTCCATCATATGCTTCCAATAAGAGTAGTCGGTTCCATCAAAGAAACGATGTCTTGTGTAGAATTGACTATTTAGGTTTTGAGTTGTCATTGATCTTTATCTCTAGAAGGTTAATTCTAGTAAGAAAGGAGCATGGCTTTGATACCAATTGAAATCTCAAGTAAGCAATATGTAATTATAGTGATTTGGTATAATAATTGCTTATGTCTATAATGTATTTTTTACTCCCTTAATCATTTTAGGCGGGGCTTTTGCCATAACCCAGAGTGAGACTTATGACAGATGGCATCAAAGGCTTGCTTAGAGCAAAAGTATGGCCTTCTCAAGGGGCTACCTTGAGGAATGAGACGGACTCAAAAGAGTCATAAAGTTGGAGTCACCACCATATGGTTCTGGATTTTATTTAACCAATCCATAGCATGAGTGTTAAGTCAAACCCTTCAGAGATGGATTCGGGTGGAGAAGATCTATTTTCTTAGAGTTTCCAAATTTGATTTTACCATTTTATGGTGATATAGCAGAGTTCACATAATATGATAAGTATAACCTGACATATAGAGCTATATGACATAAGTATGACATATGAGATGATATAACATAACATGGCATATGCATGACATGTGAAGTGGTAACATAGTATAAGTATGACATGGCATGGCATTTGTATGATATGGCATAGTGGTATATGATATGATATAGTGATATAACATTTGGATGATATGGCATAGTGACATAGTATAGTGGCATATGATATGACATAGTGATATGTCGTGTGTGAGGTGGCATATGACATGACATAATGATGTGTCATGTGTGATATGGTATATGACATGCCATGACATAAAATATATTTTAGCAAATATAATGTAACACATCCACATGAATAAAAATTAATAATGACCAGTGAAAGGAATGAAAAAGATAGGGGAGACAGGAGGGAATAAAATTACAAATACATCATTAGGGAAAAATTAATAAAATAAAGGCATATTCCATTACAAAGGGGTCTTTGATTAAACAAAATCCGAGATGTGTAGTAACATCTCCTCCTTTTGGGGAAACATCCTTAATTTAGCATGATCTAAAATACATGAATATGGAAAGTGCCATAAAAGGCAATAAAACTATAAAAGGAATGTCAAGATATTTTGACCAATTCTTTACCATATGTAAACATGAATTAAAAATTAATCCTATAATTAAAAGATTCTAAGATCCTTTTCAATATCACTTAGAATTGATTCAACATCCGATTAGGGTTTGTGATAGCAACAAACATAAAATCAATTAAAAATAGCATTTAACCAAATAATAAAGAAAATTGTATTGATTTAACAGCAAAAACAACTAAATTTGATCATGAAAATCAAAATTAAGAGACTTTAATATCCTTAGCATCAATTAGAGTATGGATTCAACACTAAATTTGATTTCAATCATGTCAATTGTAAATAAATCAAATCAAAAATATCATTAATTCAATAATTTAATTTTGAAGCCAAAATTAAATAAAAAGTTACGATTTATGATAAATCTAATGCATTTGAATCATTATGAGATTGCAAATGCATTAGAAACATTAAAGAAATTAAAATTTGAAGTAAAAATGATAAAAGAATTAGATTTCTAACAATCTAAATCAATATATATGTCATATATAGAGTTACATGCATCGATGAATAATGATATATGTGACACATACGACGTTTTTCAGATAAGTAAAATCGATTTTTACAGTAAAAACATTAATAAAATGTCGATTATTTGATTTTTATAGACTATTTATGGCATTTGCAATCCTTAAATGGCATTGTAGCATTTGAGGTAGTAACCAAAAGCATGAATCAATATATGAAATTGAAAAAAATTGAAGGAAATGGGAGAAATCAATTTAGGGTTTTAGTGAAATCAATTTAGTCATTAATCCTAATTAATTGTTTAATTAGGTGAATTTTAATTATGAAAGAGCTTAGTGTCTTAGAATTAAAATGTTTGTGTGTATGTATGTATAAATCCCTAAATTTAATACCCGAAAGTAGTAATAAGACCCTCGGGTAGTATGCCAATCATAGATTGAAAATGTAAGATAAATGAGCTTTTTCTGACTATATACTATGTATATAGTGATACATGCTATGCATATAGTTGGAAAATCAACTATGTGCTATGCAGATAGTTGAAAACCCACTTCATACATCGGCTTACACGAGCTCAATGGTAGATGTACCACATGATCAAATGACTCATAAGGTTATGAAACTTATATGTATAACTTAGTTTTAAAAAATGAAAACTTGTATCAAGCTATATCGATAAGGAAACAAGTTTGTAGCAGGTGCACATAAAAAGGCCAACTATATGCTATGCATATTATTGTAAATGTACTTTACACACCTCCTTGTACGAGTGAAAAGGTAGATGCATTGTATGACCAAATGGTTTATGACATTACAAAAAGCATGTATGCAATCTAGCTTCAAAAATGAAGCATTATACTGAGCCATTTTGAGAAAAATAAAAGATTGTATGTGCGATGGTGAAAATCTAGTGTCAACAATCATGCATTATCCACAATATAAAAGGAATAAACAATGAGCCCATTTTTTTTATTAAACATAGCCATAATACCAATAAAATCAATACAATTGCATAAAACTGTATTAAAAAGTCATTTTATCAAAACCCAATTAAGAAGTATATTAATAAGTATGTATACATACACATTAATCATGTAAGAAAGAATTTTGAAAATAATATTCAAAAATCAATTTCAAACAAGTTGCACAACCATAATCATATACAACATAATCAACAACACCAAACACACATGAAATAATTTCACCATAAAACTCCTTAAGAACTTATGTTTCCTTATTCCCTTACTTCAACAATGTAAAGAAGCTAAATCCTTAGTCATATGCCTTAAATATTTACCTAATCACACTTTGTGAACTTCAAGCATACCTATAAATAACTTCATCTCACTTTTGATACCAAAATATATTTAGATCCTCAAAGGTTAGTTTGCAATAAGTCATTTATAATTTGAATAACAAAATATATCATAATAAGACAATGCAATACCATATTTTGGTGATAATTTAATTAGAATAATTAAAAATTAATTATCAAAATCTTTCTTAACATTAATAAGTATTTAAGATGATTATGGAGTTTTAGGAATTTCAATGAGAAGAATGAATATTTAGCTTAACAATTCATATTTTCTCACTTATATATTATGAGATACTGCATGTACATGAATGATTTCTACATGAACTTAGAAAATATTGCATTAGGATCCCTTAGAAATTTAGAAGAATGTATTGGAATACTCACATATGATGTGTAAACATTAAACAACATGAATTTAACCTCATTAATTAATAAATGATAAAAAATAATGTAAAGTTTATGAAATGTTTGAAATTTATTAATTTGTTAAGTATGATTATGATTATAGAGGGTAACTAATATTTAGGAAAAGTTTTCAATTGTAATTTAAGTAAAAATCCAATAAGAGAAATAATTGATATGAATGAAAATCTCGAGTATGATGTAAAATGTTAGTATAGTGATAATAAAAAATATGGAATATTACTATATAAATTAATATTTTGTAAGGTATTGTATTGAATAAATAAAATTTATGTATGCTATGTAGACTTAGAAAATTATTCATATAAATTATATAAGTGATTTTAATTGATAATTTTAAATATCAAAAACTTAAGATAATTATATTACATATTGTGGGCGAGGCTTTCGTCATGATCCAGAGCTAGGCTTGTGACGCATGGACCTAGGGCTTGCTTGGAGCAAAAATGCAATCTTCTCGAGGGGCTCCCTCGAGGAATAAGACAGACTCAGAAGAGTTACAAGATGGAGTTGCTACCGAATGGTTCTAGATTTGGTTTAACCAACCCTTTAAAGATGGGTTTGGGTGGTGAAGATCTATTCCCTTAGAGTTTTAAGTTTGATTTTACCATTTTAGTCAAGTTAATTATCCTAGGTAGGTGAGCATTCATAAGCATGAAATAAGCATACCATGCTGTATAGCATGACAACAATCATAGTAGATATACCATGATAAATATGATATAACAATCATGGTGAATGAAACATAGCATATGCATGGTATGTAAAAGATGACATGGTATAAGCATGACATGTGAAATGATATAATATAAGCATGATATATCGAAGATAACATGACATAGGCATGATATGACATAGATGACATAGTATAGGCATGACATGTGAGAGAATGACATGACATAGGCATGACATGTGAGATGACATGGCATAATCATGACATGTGGAATTGCATGGCATAAGCATGACATATGGAATGACATAGGAAATGACATAACATAGGCATGACGTGTGAGAGAATGATATGATATAGGCATGACATAACATAGCATACATTATATAGCAATGATAAAAATGAGCATAATAGCACAAATGAAAATCAATAATAATGGCACAAAGAAAGGGATCGAGGAAGATAAGGGATACATGATGAATTAAGGCTAAATCATACATACTGGGGGAAATAAAATAGAGGCTTATTCTATCACAAAGAATCTTCAACAATACAAAAATCTAAGATGTTAAACAATATCTCCTCCACTTGGGAAAATGCCTTGGGCAGTATGCATCGAAAATGCATAAATGAAAAATGCAAAATAGATTAATAGTCATTAATGGTAAATAAAATTTAGGACTAAAATGACCAATTCAATGTCATGTTAAAGCATGAATCAAGGGTCAAAGTCCAATGAATGTAATGACAACAATCATAAAAATGCAACAATAAATGCGAGACGGATTGTGAAAATCATGAAAAATAATCAATTTTAGGTAAAATCAATTAATAGCATAATTAAAATATTCTAAGATCATATGTACAATCACTTAGAAACAAATCAATATCCAATTATCAAATGACAATTAAAATCATAATAAAAATAACATTAATTGAGAAAATAAGCAAATTAGATGATTTAATGGCAAAATCAAATGGAATCAATCATGGAATAATGAATTGAAGGACTCTAACATCATTCGAATGTCAATTAGAGATAGGAAATATATCCAACTCAAGCCAATCACATTAATCATAATAAATCAATAAATTAAATAAGCACTTAACTTGAAAAATTAATTTTGAAGCCAAAATTAATGATGTAGAATCAATGCATGATGAATTCAGATCATTAGGGTTACGATGAACCTTTAATGCTACTGAAAACTTTGATAAAAAAGCAAAAATAAGTGAAAAATGAGTGAAAAACATGATTTTCTGGTAAATCTAGCAACTATGTGTACCATACATAGGCTATGTATGGCACATATAGTATGTTATGTGCAGTACATAGCATGCAGAACTTGAACGAAAGCATATTTTTAAGCAAAAACATGAAATAAATCATAAATCTCAATAGATATATGACTATTATAAATCATTTAAGCCATGTAGGAGCATTAAATGCTATTGTTACATTCATGATTAAAGCTAATCAATGAAAAACAAAGCCAAATCATAAAACCCATAACAAAATTAAGAAGAAAATAGGAAGAGAATAGTCATTCTACACTCACCAAGTGATTAGCTTCTGAAATCTTGATTTCAAACATGACTGGGGATTTAAGAGGGGATTAATTAGTCCTTAATCTTATCTTATTTGCTTAATTAAGTGTGATGTCATTTTGGTAAAGTTTGGGTAGATTTAATTAATCTTAAACCTCTTTTCCATAAATACAAGGCATATATTTATAGCAAAGGGTGATGGGTTATCAAAGAATTGACAAACAATGTAGGATTCTGGAAAATTATAAGCTATATGCTTAGTGTATAATGTTATATGCATAACATATAGTGCTATATGCGTAGCATTTAGCTTAGAAAAAGGCTATATGCATAGCATGTAGTAGCATATGCCCAACATGATGCATTTTTAACCTATGTGTGCTGCCCTATGTGAGTACATTAGGATATGCACCATATGTCAAACAAGCATCATTTGGGGCATAAATGCATGGTGATATATGGAGCATATTAGATTTGCATAGGAAAAAACACACACCATGCATATTTTTTCAGAATATGCTCAGCATGTAGCACTATATGCTCTAAATATCAGAAAATACGTGTTATGTGCACCACCTTCCATAAGCAAAATGTAATGTGCTCCATATGTCCAATGCACTCAAGGAAGACTAAAGGCATGTGTGCAAATTGGGGTTGATATCGGGGACCTGTACCTAGTCAAATCAAAGAAAATCCAAAGTTATAGTGCATAGGTGAAGAGTCAAGGTCAATAGTTTACCCCTTGGTTAGGATCACTTTAAGGTGACACAAGAAAAGTCATCAAAATAAGACCTAATCACCACATGACATTTCACCAAAAGCATAGAAAATACCTAATTCATGCTCGTGTCAAGGTTCGATGCTTGTATTGAGGCTTGCAGGGTGCTCATGCTGAGGCTTGTAGAATGCTCATGTTAAGGCTTAGTGGATGATCATACTGAGGCTTGTATCTCCATTGAGGAAGAAAGTGGGATCCATTGGGGATAAATCAATTATGATGCTCATGCTAAGACTTACAACTCCATGGGGAGCAATATGTAATCTAATACTATTATTGTAAGCTTGGTGCTCAGGTGAAACAATCAATGCTGATCAAATAGTGCCCATGCTGAGGCTCATAACCCAATTGGGGAACAAAACATAACCCATTAGGAACCCGATGCTTGTATAAGATGATCAATGGTAATCAAGTGCTAATGCTAAGGCTTGCAATCCAATTCTACCACTAGTAGCCTGGTGTTTGGATAACGTGATCAATGCTGATTAAGTGCTCATGCTGAGACTTGTAACTCAATTCTACCATTAGAAGCCTAGTGCTTGGACATGATCATTAATGCTAATTGATTCAGCTGCTGGACCAAAGGCTTTACCATAAGGCTAAAAAATCACCTAAAATCTTAGTTTAGATGCCTACTACTATGGTTTAAGAGTCACATGCTTGATCTTCAGATCGCTACTGGATCGGGTGGTCAAATATGGAACCTGGATTATCAACTGTAGGATCAAGGTCAAAAAATGACTGGTTCTAAGGTGATCAACTATCAGATCTATGCTTACACCATCAAACATGTGTTTGATATCTCTAAAGATAGCATTTAGGACCCACTACTAAATTGCAACATTATCTAGTCAATGATTTGACCAGTAGTTAATGGTTTGACTGAAACTGATTGTCTGCTGGATCAATTTTTTTTATCTATGCTAGACATAGAAAAGTAATTTATCAATGAAATTAGAATTGAAATAGTCTAAAGAAAATACCAGAATTTATGAGTATCAGTCAACTGCATTTTGACTAATTAAGGAAAAAGTACTCCAAAAATTCTAAAATTTTTATGAGGAGCCTAATTCCATGAGTGCATCTTTATGAGCATATGGCACATATAAGGAAAGCATTGTGGAGGTTGACACACGCTAGGAAAAATTACTATGTGCAAAGCATGTAGCACTACATGCCATAAATATCACATAAAAGCTATATACCTTTAAGCTTCCAATTCAAAAATCACTTTGCTTCTACATTTAAAACTAATTTTCTCTCAAATCTAATACCTAAAACTTGACATTTCTTTAAAAATAGCAAGAATTAGGATGCAACTGACACCCTAAGACCTAGAATCCATCCCGAGCTATGTTCTAACCAAACATACCACTCATGAGCCCTACTATAAAGCTTCTTATGATGAACGAATCACTGAGACATTTGCCAAAGACTCTCATAGGTCTCAAGCTCCTCTTAAGAAGGTGAGTTTCTCCTGGTTTAGTTTGGTTTTTTAATTTTTTGAAGATTGGTTTGATGAATTTTTGGTGCGTTTAGGATAGTATTTAGCTTGGATTTAGTACTAGGTTTATGCTAAGCTTAGGATTGCATGTAGTTATCAAAAGATTTTGTAAAAAATTGCAATTTTCAAAATGGGTCAAACTATATGCTATGCATATAGCACTATGTGTGCCACATATAGTTTATATGTGGCACACATAGGATTATGTGATGTGCATATAGTAAGGTGAATTTGGCCAAAAGTAAGGTTTTTTCAACAATTGCATTGGGGATTAGCCAATTTAGGCATGAATAAGTGAATTTAAGGTTGAAGAAGGAACTCTAAACCTCTAAATATAGTTTGTATTCTGTAAATTCAGTCTGAAAGCTAACCTAATTTTTTTATAAATTATAAAGAGAGAGTACCATTGTTGGAGCTGGCAGCATCTGAGGAGTCTATGAGTGCTACAGACAGCTACCACAAAAGGTTTGTGTCAGAGTCAACCAGAGCTGCTTTGGCCAATATATCTCTTATTTCACAGGCATGGAGAAGAGATGTAATAGATTCATCATCATTACTATGGTCTAGTGATGGATGGACTCTATTCATACCTTCTATCTGTTGGTAGGTGAGATGGCCATTACCTTAAGGATCTTCATTGGAATCATAGGGTTGGAGTGTTCTTGATTGCCTATCCAATTCAATGTTAAGTTGACATCATAATGCTGGTTGTATGACGTTATCTTCAGTCTATTAGGCATGTCGTCTAATATGAGAGGAGGACATAACATATATTATGATTATCTCTAGGAGGTAGTTCTGGCAGAGATGCTAGGTAGGATGATCTTCATTGAGCAGTATACCTGCAATTTTCTATTATATATGTTGGGGTGCATACTATTTAATGACATAAGGAATAGTATCCATATGTCTGTGCTATGGGCCTTATATGACTTGGACATCATTAATAGATTAGACTGGGGCAACACCGGTTTTGCTCATTTGATGTAAGGGCTAGATCTTTGTAGTCGATATTGTAGAGATTGATTCATTGACTATTGGTAAGTTGTTGAGGTAAGTAGAATTTTGTTGATTCTGAAATTGCTATGACTCATGTCGAGTTTGTCACTGACTATGTGTTGATCTTGTAAATTATGACTTACGAGTTTGGGTTACTACTAAAGCTTGAGATTTGGCATGGATTATCGTTGGGCTTCTTACACATGTAAACATAATGTGTGTCTCGTCAAAGACTCGGTTATACCATGGAGAAGTTGAGAGAGCATCTCAAATGAATTGAACTAGTTTAGAGGATACTTAAGATCAGGTAAGGAGAAAGCAATTTTGTTAGCACAAAACTGAATTAAAATAGTTTAAAGGGTACTTAAGAGGCATCTAATTGCTATTATCATTTATTTGGAATAGGTCTACCCCTATCCCTGGAGAAATATGTTCATACGACTAGAATATTTGATCAATTTATCTCGCAAGGACAAGCATTACATGCTATTAGAGAGCCTTAAGTATCGACTCTTCTATCTAGAAGAGTGCTTTGTCAATTAGTGGTTGGGGTAAGAGGGATATGTGGAGCCTGTTGCACCACTATGAGCTATATTTTGGGCTTCTTATACTGAAATAGATCTAAAGGTGATTGCTTTACTAACTGGCATTCTCGAGCAAGAGCGCCTGTCAGAGTCATTAGTGAACTACCAAACTTTCATACAGATACAACTACTGGGCCTATTGAGCTATCTACATGTAAAGGCCAACATGATAAGGTGAGTGGATCTGGTGGCAGACCCGATATTTCTGGTGGTAGAGGTGGACACCACGATTTACTAGCTGTTGGTAGTTCCCAAGGTGGCGGTACCACTAAGACCAAAACCTGGTAGTCTAGATGTACCCCCTAGATATAAGCATCCCAGGGCTTTATTGAGTGTCAGCTAATATGGCCTCAGAACCTGCTGATTTACACATATGACAAGCTAGGTCACCCATATAAGATATCCTTCTTAGTACCAATAAGGGATGAGCTCAAGTTTGATTTATCAAACATAACTTATATGAGTAGATGAAGTGCATTAGCATGCCATTAATTCTGCTAATCTGATATGTATTTGACATGTACAGGTGCCTTGGGATGCCATGTCTAATGCTATGAGGTTGTTGATGGGACTACACTGCTACCACAGTTCTAAGATGCAGGATGTCCAAGTAAGCACCTGTTATGATTATGTTCGTAATGTATATGTATGGATACATGACCTATATGCCTATATGATTGTATTAAGGCTGACAAGTTGGCATTCAAAGCAAGAGGAGTGAGATTATTATGCTCAAATTAGACATGACGTTGGATTCCATATGCATGATATTGAAATTCTATAGCTTTTGTATTAGGATAGGATAGAGTAGCATAGCCTAGCATCAAGGCCTAGTGCACTCGGGTTGTAGTGCATGAACACTAAGGAATGTCGATGGATTAAACTCTATATCCTTTTGGAATTAATGATGCAAACCATAATGCTTGTTGTTGTTATTCTTCTATAAGAATATCATGCATTATACTTCTCTACCAAAACATAATTTGTGAGCTCTTCTGTGCAGGAATAGACCATGACTCATCAATCACTCTCTACCTTCTGTACTATCTTAAGCCAGTAGGGTGATACTGAGTAGGGCCGACTAAGCAAGTTCAAACTCTAATACCTGAAGACTTTCTAGCAAGTCTCCATCAATATAGCTTTCCTACATGTTGTTGTGCAGTTCTAGGATCTAGTGCCAAATATCTTCTAGTTTGGATGTATGGAGCTGTGTCCAATGTATGAGGAATTTACCACTATCCTCAGAGTTCCATGTAGCATGATAGTGATGCTGATAGTATCGATGCCTACCAAAGAGGTGGTCCCTTATCTGATCAAGGCATTCAATATCAGCTCGATGAAACAAGGTCACTGCTAACTACAGAGGGCTCTATAGATCTCATTACTATCTTTCGACTATGCAGCCACAAACTGGTGAATACCCCTTCATGGTTGAGAGTAGCAGGATTTAGACTATTGGCATAGTTTCTATTCATCGACCCATTTAGCCATAGGGATCTGATGATTGGTCTGGTGATAGACTAGATGGAGCAGGTCGGGCCCTTTTTCCTATGATCATGGTAAAGATGATCCGCTGGATAGAGTGAGGCAAGGATAGTTTGGATATCTCAGTGGTAGTCTACTTTTGCTGTAGGTATGAATTCTAAGCCACCTTTTCATGATTTCAACTTAGAAAAATTGTATTTTTGCCTTAATTTTTGCATAAGTTACCTCTTGTGAGGTTTTTGGCTCATCAGGCTATCTGATTTTTATATAACTTTTTTGATGATTTTTGCTCTAATTTTTACCTGAGCAGCCTTTTACAAGGTTTTCAACTTAGCGAACTTTTGTTTTTTTTTTTCAGATTTAGCTTCAAGAGAAGCTAGGGATCTTGGCACCACCAGCGGATGATCCATAGAGGTATGCACCTCGTAGCCATATATGGAGAGGATACACCTTCAGTGAGCCAAGGACGCTGACATTCAATGGCTGGGTCGAGTGGATGAAGGTCATCCTAAAGAGTGAGGTCAAGTAGACTCGTCCTTGGGGGCACATACAGCATGTGACGGTGAGGATGTACATAGACAGCATTCTGCTATCGGGATTCAGATGTTACACTCACTATAGTCCAGTGAGAGTCTATCATCAGCATAGCCATAGATAAACTATCCCTGAGTTGATGGAGTTTGAGGGAGGATGACTGTTGTCCTACTTTCTGAAGCACATGGAGAGAACTAGGCCTCTCTGTAGGATCATGTCGGAAAAGATGCTTAAAGTTGGATTTGCTATGGATGATGAGTATAAACTATTACGCAACAAAATTATATGCAACAAAGAAAGACAATGCTTTTTGTTTGAAATTAGTATTACTTATGGCTAATTTTATAAACATGCATTCCATTTACATTAAAGAGATTAAAATATTTACATGAAAAAATGTTAAAGTCGATACAGAAGTTCCAATATGCATCAGACTTAACCCTTGTCATTGACCAGTTCCATGTAATTTTTTTTGACCAATTATTTTGACACTCTCCTTTTGCTTTTAAGAGCTCTAAATTTTGCATGAGTTGTTCAAGTAAATTTTTAACTCGTTAAGCAAGTATTTTTTTCTTTGTCTTAACTTTTACATGAGCCGCTTGTACAGGTTTTCAGCTCACCAAACTTTTCATTTTATTTTGCTCTTCTTTTAGCCCTTTGTTCTAGAAAAAATACCTTTTCAACCAATCAAGGTTGATAAGTTAAAAAAACTCATTCCATTCTAAGTCTGAAATATGGATGATGCCTTTAGATAGAACCTTCTTAACTAGGAATGGGCCTCCCAATTAGGTTTGAACTATATCAATTATGGATAGCCAATCTGACTTGCTTTAGAACTATATCACCTTCCTGTATGGTAATAGGCTTGACCTTTTTATTGAACGCATTTATCATGCACTTCTTTTAAAGCTATAAATGATAGAAAGCCTTCAACTGCTTCTCATCAATAGCAACCAGCTATTCGTATCTAGCCCTCTTCCACTCAGCCTCTGGCAACTGAGCTTCCAAAATAACTCAAAGTGGCTTCAACTCCACTTCGACTGGTAAAATAGCTTCTATCCTATAAACTAGAGAATAGGGGGTAGCACCCGTAGGACTCCTTACAGTAGTTCTATACCCTCACAAAGCAAATAGCAACCGCTCATGCCAGTTCTGATAAGTCTACACTATCTTGGATAAGATTCACTTGATCGTCTTATTAGCCTCTTTGAATACCCCATTAGCTTGAGGGTGATATGGAGAAGACCAGTGATGCTTGATCCCATATTTCTCTAGTAAGTTAAACACTTGGCCCTAGAACTACACTTTGTTATCGGACACCAAGTGATGCAGTACCCCATATCAGCATACAAGATTTTTCTCTATAAACTTGGCAACTTGCTTTGCCCCCCAGTTTATTGTAAGATTCTGCTTTCATCCACTTAGAAAAGTAGTCAATAACTACCAATATGTATTGATGCACATTAAAAGCATTAAGATGGATCTCACTCATAATATCAATTCCACTAGTAGAGAAAGGCCATAATGCATCAAATTCTACAATTCAACTAATGGTATGTGACTCAGATCTCTATAAATCTAACATTTATGACATCACTGTACAAACTGTATGTAGTCTATCTCCATGATAAGCCATAAATACCCTTGGTGTAGAATTTTCTTGTACAGGAAGAACCCATTCATGTGGGATCCGTATACACTAGCATCTACATGATTGCTTTGATCTCTTTCCCTAGTATACACTGAAGTTGCAAACCATCAACCATTCTTCTGTAGAGAACACCCTGATGCCAGGTAAATTTAGCAGCTAACTTTTGCAAAGCTAGCTTATCAGCCTTATTGGCTTCCTCTGGATAAGCATTGGTTCTCAAAAAGTTGATGATATCAGCATACCATGGAGTCTCATCTTGCTAGTCTAACACAATAACTCGTTCTCCCTCATAGTAAGGAATCCTTGACTACTTGATGAACATAGGCTAAACTTGACACTACGGTCGGTTATATACTAAATCCAGTATGGTCAAAGCATCAGCCATCTAATTCTTCTCATGTGAAGTGTGAATAAACTTACATGAGCTAAAATTGTAAATTTTGAGCCTCATGTATTCAGCATAAGGCTTGAGCCTTTCTTCTCTTACATCCAACTCGATCATGGATTAGTGAATGATAAGCATCAAGTCACTAAATACCTCTATATCTTAAGCACTAATCATTAGCAATGCTTTGAGCTCGAATAGATATGCTTCATACTCAACTATATTATTGGTAACTGGGAAGCTCAACCACTTTGAAAGCATAATCAGTTCACCTTTAGGAGTGATTAGCACAACCCCTATACCTACACCTCTTCTGTTGACTGCACCGTTAAAGTACAACTACCATTTTTGGATATCAATTGCCACCAAGTTCTCATTTGGGAAGTCCAATTCAAAAGTTTCAAAGTCATCCACTGGCCTGGATGCTAAGAATTTAGCGGTTGCTTTGCCTTTGATCACCTTCTTAATGATGTACTACACATCAAACTCTGATAATACGATTAGCCACCTAGAAAGCTTCCCCACTAACAAAGGAGCTTCATACAAGTACTTCATAAGGTTGACCTTGGAGATCACCTGAACTTTGTATGATTGAAGTAATGTATGAGCTTCTTAATAACCCAGATCATATCCATGCATAGCTTCTCAACAGTGTTGTACTTACACTCTGTTGGCAATAGTTTCTTACTCATGTAGTAGACAATATGGTAAACTCCAGCTTCATTCTTCTGGGCAACCATAGCATCCACTGACTCTTCCTCCAAGGCTAGATAGAGCAATAATAGTTTTCTCAGCCAAGGCGACTGCAAAATCAGTGGGTTAGAGAGGTAATGCTTCACCTGCTTAAAATGAAAACTAGCAATTCTCATCCCAAACTAAAGGCTGGTTCTTCCTTAAAAGCTTGAAGATTGGCTCATATATGATAGTGAGCTTAGCAATGAACCTACTAATGTACTGGAGCTATCCTATAAATCCCCTAACTTTGGTCTCAATTTTTAGGAATAGGCATCTCACAAATACCCCTCCTGCTGACTATATGACCTAAGAGCTTACTGGACATCACCCCGAATGTAAACTTCTTTAGGTTCAGCATGAGCTCGTATTTCTCAACCCATGTAAGAAATCTATCAAGAGCAGCCAAATGCTCTTCTCTAATAGGATACTTCACTATCATGTCATCTATGTAGATTTTAATCTCCTTGTGGATTAGATCATAAAATAGGGTTATTGTGACTCTCTGATAGGTAGCACCTACATTCTTCAAGTTGAAGGGCATGACCTTGTAGCAATAGGTCCCTCATTTTATAATGAAAGTTATCTTTACCTTATCGGCAATAGCCATAAGAATATGATTGTACCCAGAAAATCCATCAATAAATGAGTACATAGCACTAGCAGCTACACTATCAACCAACACATTGATATAAGGTAAAGGAAAATCATCCTTTGGGCATACCTTGTTTAGATCCCTGTAGTCTATGTAGACCTTGACCCTACTGTCTTTCTTTGAAACTAAAACCACATTGGCCAACCATTTAGTATAGTCAACCACTTCAAGGAACTTTGCATCCAATTACTTATGGATATCCTCTTTTACCTTTTGAGCCCATTCTAGTTAAAGCCAATATAGCTTCTGCTTAATTGGCTTGAACTTAGGCCTGATCAAAATTATGTGTTCCATAATAGTTCTATCAATGTCTGAAATATCTTCATAGCCTGGAGCAAAGGCTTTTATATGTTGCTTAAATACTCTAATGATTTCTATTCTCTCATTAGGGGTTAAGTCAGATGCAATCTAGAGAGGACATGGTCTGTCATCTATACCAATGTTAACAGTTTCTATGTATGATGTATTAATGTCAAAAATGCTCATGTAATGGTCATGTTCATGTATAATGCCATTAGAATACACATCACAAATATAAGCAAAACCATTTTTCATTACATTAAATTTTGAAGGGATTACATCATCATCAAAAAAGTATAGAAATAGGGACATCATCATCCTCATACATAAGCTCATCAAAAGCACTATCTACTAAGAAAGTAATATCTTTGTAGATTTTTTGAAGAAGTAGATTGCTCATATCCAAAATTTATAGCTCGGTCTTCAATGCATTAACTATAGTGGGTTCCGGCTCAAGTCGACTAGTATTAAGATTAGCAACATCACTGAGGATCAAGAAATCATCATTAAGGCAGATGGTGGAAGAAGTAGTAGCGACCCTCTTGTACATTGTCAAGGCTTAAAAATCATAAACATTATCAAAGATGGCAAATTGATGATCAAAGAAGTCTTCCGAGTTAGGCAACTCGCAAGTACACTCATGCTATGTCTCTCCCTGAATAAAAGCAACCATCTTATAATCTTCTAGCTTGTCCAAAGTATAGGGATTGAACCTAATACAATATATCTCTTCCTACATGATTGTAAGGATATTGAATTCTACCAAACCTTGTTGGTACTGGCCTTAACCCTTACCAAGCATGAAGTTCATGTTGCACAACATCTATGGCAAGACTCGATTGGTATGAGTATAACTTGGGTTCTCTAATAATAATGATTTAAAAATTAATCATGAGAAGGGCATCCTCTCTGATGTAGGCTAGGGCAACCTCATCATTAGCTGCAATAGTAACCACACCCTTATCATGCAGGAACTTAATCTTCTGGTGCAAGGTGAATGGCATACCTCCTAGTGAATGAAACCACGACTGGCCCAATAGTAAAGTAAATAATACTAGAATGTCAAGAAGTATAAATTCCACCATTAACTTAATCAACTTGATAGTCATAATGGTAATGAAGGTGTTAGTAACCTCCCATTTAGACTCAATGTAAGCATTGATGATAGTCTTTTATGGCTTCAAGTTTGAAAATGGAATCTCGAGCTTGAGCAACACTTTAAGAGGATAAATGTTGATGCCAAAACTATTATCCACCATAACGTAAGGAGTGGAGAAGTTCATGATATACACCTTAATGAAGAGTGCCTTATTGTGACAAATACCCTAGGCTGATAAATCTACACTTGAGAAAGTGATCATGCTAGATCATAACTCCCAGTTCACCAACTGGCTCTTCATACTAAAAGCATAGGCAGATGGAGAAATTCTCATGCTAGAAAGTGCTTTGATGATGGCCCATTGATGCTATTGGTAGGATAGCACCAAGTCCTAGATGCTAATGTTGGCCTTCATCTTCTTCAACTGCTTGATAACCACATTATTAGACTGAGCAACCTCTTTACCCTTGTCAGCCAGTTGTAGAGTTGGAACACTACTTAGACCAGCCTCATCCTCAATGGGTCTAGCCTCTATCAGCTTTCTCAGAGCATTCAATTTCTTCTTTAGATTGGGAGGAGTAAACACTTTACCACTTCAAGTTATGTTACGGACCCAAGAGGACATCTTATTAGCACCTAACCCCTTCTACTGCTTAGGAGCCTTAGATACTGGCTTAACTGCCTTAGTAGTCCTAATCAATTCGCCTTTCTTTGATTTTTGAACCTTTATCAATTCAGACCTAGAGGAATCCTAAGTAGATGTAGACTCATCTACTACATTATCATACCATTTATCGATGGTACCAATATCAAACCTACCATCAAGCTGAAACTAATAGTAAGAAGCCAAACAATCTCTTCATTATTGAGAGGAGAGAAGGAGTTAAGAACTAGGGATTCTGATAACCCTGATTGGACTATGTATGTATGTTTGGCTTTATAGTAGTTTGGCAATGGGTTTATTTTGATGGAGAGTTTAGATTTCTTAAGATCTTTGAGCTCACTTGAATCAATGAGGTTCTAGATAACCCACCTGAGAGTAGCAGTCATTAGTGTTATGGCCATGATACTGATGGTAATGATAGTAGATTTTGGTTTCTACTAAGGCTAGAGGTGGTGTGTGGAAGTTTAGCTTGAGTGGCTTAATGAGTTTGGCTTTAAGTAGATGCCTTAAAACCTTGGGAAGTAGCATCCCAAGATTCGAGTACCTTCAGGACTGGGTAGTGTTTCAGAGTATAGGGTTTGGTGTCTGTAAGGTGTTAACGTAGTAGGATTTTTATGGTGTTTGGATGTATATGGTGGTTTTGGGTTTGATGAAGGAAGGCTTCTTCTTCTTCAGCCCCTCGATTTACTCAATCCGTTAGCCAACAGAGTAGATATCTTCAAATATGTGGAAAGTATGATACTTTAACTTATCTAGGTAAAGTATGATACTTCTTCTTCCACTCGATCATGGTTTCCTTGTTAAGACTATGATACCATGCCAGTACTAATCCTTCCAGTGAGATGAAGAAGAGTCAAACTATTTGCTCATTCGCTAAGTTTGTAGTACTCATCATCATCGTGTAAGTCTTGAGATGATTCTTCGGATCCCCAACCCCACTGTATTTGGGAACATTTAGGAGCTTGAACTTAGCAGGCAATCCCTTAATAGCTCAAACTAAGAACTCATCAAAATCTAGATCAGACCCCATCCCTTTGGTCTTCATGATAGACTGTAGTTTTTCTATCTTTTATTCTAGGGCAGAAGTCTCAGACTTGCAAACATCATGCATATGAAGTGAGATCTCGTCATCTATCTCAATGTCATATAGATTGACTGTTTTCCTGTTATCCTTCACAGGAGCTGGCGGGGTGATGAAATCTCCAGGAGTAAAAGCTTCCCAGATCTACTATTGTAAGAGATTCTTGAAGTCATTGGTCAAGAGCTTGGCCATAGACTGATCTATGAGTTGCTAAACTATGGTAAATGAGGCATCATCCAACACAGAGCAAAAAGTGTCAGATGGAGAAGCAACATTCTTAGCATGTTATGAGTTTGACATGGTCTGCACATGATAAAGAGAGTTAGCATGGATGCATGTGTATGCATATGCGGTTGCACATGATGCAATGATCAACACATAGGATGTATGCATGACCTATTCTAGGAAACATTTAGCGTTATGGCTGCAAGAGAAGGTGGTTAGTGAAAATCATGTATGCATGTTGGATAGAAAACATAAAAAGCGTTAATGAACAAGTAGCACATAGCAACACTCTCTGTCACTCTTATACCTCTACGAAGATAGGTTGGCCCAAAATCTCTTGGGTGGGATACTAGCCTAGAGTTACACTAGGAACTCAAAGTGTGAAACTCTCAACATGTAAGGTAAGCAAAAAATGATCGTTGTTGAATCATACAAGGGATTACAATGAGAATCTGATAATATTTCAACATGATCATATTGCTATGATAAGAGAATGCCAATAGAATAGGCATATGGTTATGTAACCAATATAGAACCATGAGAGGATTTTGACACTTAGTAGAGCCAGATGGCATGATCATATTACTATGATAAGAGAATGCCAATTGAATAGGCATGAGGTTATGCAACCAAGATAGAATCATGAAAGGATTTTGACTCTTAGCAGAGTAATATAAGTGAGAAAATAGGTTGTATTTAGGCAAATCCACTTATATGATAGGATGCAAATCCATATAGCATATGAATAAAGGGTCCTAGTTTTAGAATGTTGCTATGATTAACTACATGGGCTTTAGTCCAATAAGAACAGGCTAAGGTCCCTTGCCACATTGTCAATAACTTATCTAACTGAATGGAATCATCGATATAGGACTATACCTAGCATCTATCTATTAGGAATCATCAATAATCAATAGTACAAGGCCACGAGTGATGAAGGTATATTCACTTTCTCGAGGAGTCGAATAGAGTCTAAGGTACTTACTCACCCACAATCATCGATTTGACATGGGATAAATGGTGATGTGCAAACATAAACTGTGTACATGATATGCAATACAATTACCCTGACTAGAATGAAAAATTGATATGAAACTCTAAGATTTCAATATTACCACACTTTCACCATAGATCCCCATCAGAGTTGCCATTATGGGTGGGATTTTATCGTGACCCAAAGTGAGGCTTGCAATGCATGGACCAAGGGCTTGCTTGGACCGAAAATGCAATATTCTTGAAGGGTTACCTTGAGGAATAAGATGGACTCAAAAGAGTCACAAGATGGAGTCACCACCAAATGGTTCTAGATTTAGTTCAATTGACCTATAACATGAGTGCTAAGTCAAACCCTTCAGAGATGGATTTGAGTGGTGAAGATCTATTCCCTCAGAGTTTCAAGTTTGATTTTACCATTGTAGTTAAGTTAATTTTCCTAGGCAGGCGAGCATTCATAAGCATTCATAAGCACATGATATGATATAACATGACAGTAATCATAGCAGATATAGCATAGCAAATATGATATGATAATCATGGTGAATGAAACATGGCATATGCATGGCATGTAAAAAATGACATGACATAAGCATGATACGTGAAGTGACATGGCATAAGCATGGCATGTAGAAGATGACATGGCATAGGCATAACATATGAGATAACATGGCATAAGCATGACATGTGAAATAGCATAGCATAAGCATGACATGTGGAATGACATGGCATGGGCATGACATGGCATAAATGACATGACATAGGCATGACATGTAAGAGAATGACATGGCATAACATACATCATATAGCAATGATAAAAATAAGCATAGCAGCATGAATGAAAATCAATAATAATGACTTGAAGAAAGGGATCAAGGAAGATAGGAGATACACGATGAATTAAGGCTAAATTATACATGCCAGGGAAAATAAAATAGAGCCTTATTTTATTACAAAGGATCTTCAATGATACAAAAATCTTAGATGTTAAGCAACATCTCCTTCACTCAAAAAAATGCCTCAGGCAGCACAAGTCAAAAATGCATGAATAGAAAATGCAAAATAGATAAATAGTCATTAGTGGTAAATAAAACTTAGGATTAAAATAACCAATTTGATGCCATGTGAAAGCATGAATCAAAGGTTAAAATCCGATGAATGTAATGACAACAATCATAAAAATGCAACAATAAATATGAGATAGATCATGAAAATCATGAAAAATAATCAATTTTAGGCAAAATTGATTAATAGCATAATTGGAAGATTTTAAGATCACATGTCACTTAGAAACAAATCAATATACAATTAAGCTAAACATGTTAAGTGACAATTAAAATCATAATTAAAATAGCATTAATTAAGAAAATAAGCAAATCAGATTATTTAATGACAAAATCAAATGGAATCAATCATAGCATAATGAATTGGAGAACTCTAACATCATTCAAATGTCAATTTGAGATAAGAAACACATCTAACTCAAGCCAATTGCATTAATCACAATAAATTAATAAATTAAATAAGCATTTAACTTGAAAAATTAATTTTGAAGCCAAAACTAATGATGTAGGATCAATGTATGATGAATTCAGATCATTAGGGTTACTATGAAACCTCTAATGGTACTGTAAACTTTGATAAAAGAGTAAAAATAAGTGAAAAATGAGTGAAAAACATGATTTTCTGAGAAATTTGGCAACTATATGTACTACACATAAATGGATGTGCACTACACATAGGCTATGTGTAGCACACATAGTGTGTTGTGTGCAATACATAACATGCAAAAAATGAAGGAAAATGTATTTTTAGACAAAAACATGAAATAAATCACAAATCTCAGTAAATATATGACTGTTATAGATCATTTAAGCTACGTAAGACAATTAAATGCTACTATTACATTCATGATTGAAGCTAATTAATGAAAAATAAAGCCAAATCGTAAAACTCATAAAAAATCAAGAAGAAAATGGGAGGAGAATAGGCATTTTACACTCACCAAGTGATTAGCTTCGGAAATCTTGATTGCAAATGTGATTAGGGATTTAAGAAGGAATTAATTAGTCATTAATCCTAGATTAATTACTTAATTAATTATGATATGATTTTGGCAGAGTTTAAGTAGATTTAATTAATTTTAGACCTCTTTTCCATAAATACAAGGCATATATTTATAGGAAAGCATGATGGGTTATCAAAGAATTGATAAACAATATAGGAATCTGGAAAATTATAAGCCATATACATAGTATATAATGCTATATGCGTAATATATAGCCCAGAAGAAGGCTATATGTGTAGCATGCTATATGCCTAGCATGATGCATTTTTTACCTATGTGCGTCACTCAATATGAGTGCATTAGGATGTGTACAATATGTCAAACAAGCATCATTTAAGGCATAAATACATTGTGATATATGGAGCATATTAGATTTGCATAGGAAAAGACTGTACACCATGCGTATATTTTTAGAATATGTACAACATGTAGCACTATGTACTTCACATATCAAAAAATACATGCTATGTGCACTGTCTTCCATAAGCATAAGCAAAATGTAACATACTCTGCATGTCCAATGCACTCAAGGAAGGGTAGAGGCATGTGTGTAAATCGAGGTCGGTATTCAGGATCTGTACCAAGCCAAATTGAAGAAAATCTGAAGTAGTGCACGAGTGAAAAGTCAGGGTCAACACATATATTTTAGTATTTTAGACTCTTAATTTATATTTTAATTAAACTAATAATAAAAAAATTATTTTATGCAAGTAAATTGGAGTGTTTGAAAAAATTATTTGGTAAATTTTTATGACTATGAAAAATTATTCATAATAGAATAAATTTTAATTTAATAATATTTAGACAATACAAATGATTACAAAAGTTATAATGCTCTAATTTATACAAATGAAATAAAGATGGAGATTGGAATTAATTATAAAATGACTTGATATAATTATGGATAAATAAAAAAAGAAAAAGAAAATAAAATAAGGAGTTGATGAAAGGGGGGAGTTGACATGTATGAGTTATATAATTGGATAAGAGCCACTCATGTGTATTAAAAACTAAATTAAATAATTAAGTTAATTAATCTAACATGAGCTAATAGGATGTTGACAACCTTTTCCTTTAGTTAATTAATCAAACTCTTAATTAATCATCCTTAAGCCTATAAATATAGAAGGGTGATGGAAAGAAAAATGGTATGAAAAATAAAAAAAATTAGGTCAAACTCTCGCAAAATCACCTCTTGAAATTTCTCTTATCAAACCAAAATTCTTTTCCTATTTTTCTTTGATTCCTCTTTAACTTAAACTCCTAAGCAGGATATTTCTACTTTAATTGAAAATCTTAAGGAGCTTAGATAGTTGAATAACTAAAAGAATATCCAAGGGAAGAGTATAAGAAGTGATCAAGCTTACCATAAATTCTTGAAGCATAAACTCATAATTTCCAAGCTTATTTAAGAGCTAAGGACACATTGTAAGTGCCAAGATCCTCTTTAGGTTACTTATGAATGTAGGGAATTAATTTAAGTGTTAGTTGTATATGAGTGTAAATATGGTATTGAGTTGATGTTGTTATGAATAAAATATAGTGATAAATGGTGGATGGAGAATTAGGATGGTGGGTTGTGATAATGGATAATTAAGGTGTAAAAGACTTATTAAATATATGAAAACTCCTAAACTAGTAATAATACAAACATAAAGCTTAAAAGGATATGTAAATTAATTAATGAGCTAGGTGTTTAGAAAATAAAAGTATACAAGTAATGAAATGATTAAACTTTGATAAGTATAAAAACTAATGAAAGAATAAGGTTTATAGGATTTAAAATAACCTTGATGAATATAAATGAGCATGAACATGTTGTGACCCTCTTTCTTCTTTCAAGAGTGATAAAGACAATAAAATATACATTTATTTCCATAATTTTGATCTTAAATCTTTAAAATAAGTCTAAAGTTCAAAGAAATCACTAGAAAACGTATAAGATGTTTAATAATGCATATTGAGTCAAGTTGCTTGTGAAAAAGTGGAACTTTTGGTATCTTCGAGTCTAACTCAAGTTGAGTGACTTTCAAGAAGTGAAAAAGATGGGTCAAGAGCTTAACTTGAGTTGAGTTTAACGTAACTCAAGTCAAGTTACATGCTTAAAAGTGGAAAATAGGTTCTAAAGACTAGTTAGAGTTAAGTTACACCTACCTTAACTTGAGTACTCTAAATAAACATCATAATTGGTCAAAGTTGATTATGAAAAATGTGTATTTTTAAAGTGAATCATGAATAAGAACCTAAATGATATTTTTATGTATATATAAATGTAATTAAACATTGAACTAACAATACCAAATACAAACATCTCATGATGAAAACTCAAAAAGAAATATAATTATAATGAGGAAGTAAGAATATAAAATAAAAGACAATAAGAAACAAGTACATACAACTCTAAAGGATGAGAAATGAATAAAGGGGATAAGGCCTAATGTGATGATAATTATGTTTGAGAATTATAATATGTATGTTAATGATAAAATATATGCATGTAGATTAAATAACTTATTCAATGAGATGATGACACTTATTGCATGTCTATTTATATGATTTAATTTATGAAGAATATGGCATGTTATTTTATAATGCATATGATGATGACATGCATGAGATAAATGTGAAAATGAACATGAGCTTAGAGGTGCCTTAGTGTGGTAGTTGGATATATGAATAAAGAATATGGAAGTACTAGGCTATATAAATAAAGAAAAACTAATGAAAGAAAAGAATATGGAGAAGAGATGTTATTGCATAATTATAATGCATGATTGCATATTTATTTTCTTATTCATATGATGATTTAATAGCATGATCAAAACCTAGGATTGTAACAGAATTATGAAATGATTACAATGATCTATGTATGATCCATAATATTTAAGCACTCTCACTAAGCAATTATGCTTCATATAAATTAATTTACTTATGTAGGTAAGAACATTATATGCAAATGGTAGAGTTCAAGTTTGATTATGAAGAAATGAGTTCAAGTTTGATTATAAGCTTCAATCAAGTGAGCAAGCATGAGGATTGTGAAGATTGTGATGATAATTGATTTTGATTATATGAACAAACATGGTCTATGGAGGGTTATACCCTATACTTAAGTTTGAGTTTTGATAGTATATTGATGCCATATAGCCTATAGAAACATGTTCAATCTAGGTGCTTACAGAGTTAAAGTAGTTTCTTTTTTTAAGTCGAGTGCTTTAGTAGAAAGTCACTCTTGTAGATTTATGATGCATCATGTCATGTCTTTTTATGCATGACTAATATGTTTCCCAGTTATTGTATCATTTGTTCATTTGTCAAGTACTGATCATGTATTTTAGATATTATTCCTACTTTTATTTATTGATGAGGATGTATCAAGTTACTATTGTAAAATGATTACATTTTTATGTCGTTACAAATGTGATGGATGACCTTTAAAAATGTATGTTCTTGAAATTTATTTAACTCGATCCTATGAGTTAATGATTTAAAATATAGATGTATGTTTTAAATATTGACTTTCAATGAAGAAATTTAAGTACTTTTAAAAGAATATCAATTTTCATTTATTTTAAATTTATGATCTTTAATAAACCAAGTGATTTAAGTTCATAATTCTTTTAATCAAGTATAAATTTGAAAAGAAGAATTATTTAAATGACATGGAAAATATTTACCAAACTCATTTATTATAATGTCATTTTATTTTACTTGATTTATAAAATATTTACAAAAGAGATATTAAAAGTTAGAATTTGGTTATGGTATTCAATGAATTGATTTGCTAAGGAAATAAAAAGAAAAAAATTTAATGACATTTCAATAATACAACTTAATTAAGTTACAACATGATGCCCTCTGTTATGGTTTAATTATAGTGTATTACTTAGGGTATTACAAGTAATGTCTTTAGAAAGGTTTTAAAACCTATTCTCATGTCATTTCTTTAGCATTCAAATGTAAATTTAATTTTATGAATTTTATATTAGCATGTCTTACCCTATATCTATAATTGTTCATAACAAGCCCAAATTTTTCATAACCAAAACATATATCATGAAATGATTTTCTATATGTGAATGTGTTTGTTCCATGCTTATAAAATTATGAACATGATTAAAATTTCAGAAATAACAACACTAATTTATGGTGGTTCAACATAATTCTTGTATACATCTACTTACCTAATCAACCACTTAGGTTTCCACTATCTTTTTTAAGATTATACAAATTGATTTTTCAATTAAGAATTAGATCCCTAGTGTTTTCAAGGCTTACACTCAAATATTTACAATCAAAGTCAATCTCACGAAGAATCTCTCAAATTACAATAATTATCCCTAAATAATTACCCTTATTAACCTATAATAAGAGTAATAAAATATAATAATAATATAAAACTCAAGATATTTAATAATGAGAGAGAAAATTACAATCTAATAGAAAGAATCAAGTGATTTACTTATTAGTAATAACTCTTAGTAATCAATACCTTTATCTTACTACAGAGACTTATTACTAATGTAATAAATATAATTAGAATTGCTATATTGTTTTAAAAGACATCAGAAAAATAGGTCTGTAAGTTGCGTACAATTGTATGACCAAGTGGTATGGTTGTACAAGTGTCTATTAGATTGAATTAGCTTGCCTCAATTAAAATGACATAAAATGGGTAGTAGCAATTCATCAATTAAAAAGGCTCTTGATAAATCTAGTAGAATGTGATACAATTATGCCAAAAGGTAGTACAACAATACCACTAATTGCTAGACTAAACATCATAGAAAACTAAGGTGAGAGTTTTTGTAAACATCATGAAATCCCAAGTATGGATGGCAACATAATAATCAAACAAGAATTGAAGAGAAGTAAAGAGATGGAAACACAAGAAATTTAGAGTGGTTCAGCCAACAAATGCCTACATCCACTTATCCAAGCAAACAACTTAGGTTTCCACTAATCAATACACAAATACAACAGAGAATTATTCAACAAGAATTCAATCCCAATTGTTTTCCCAAGACTCACACTTAAACCCTGTTACACCCACATTAGAGACCCTAGGAGTATACGTAGATACGTATCTAGGGATGTATGTGCATGTGTACATGTGTATATGATTACTGAGGGGTGTACGTAGGTGCATTGCAATGTGTGGATTTACATTGTGTTATATGTGTATGAGGACGATTGTATGCCTATACTTCTGCATGTGCCTGATGGTTTTGTGTAAATGCTTCGATGTATTGATTTGGATTGGGGTATATGTGTTTCTTGATGCGACTTGTGTGTCGTCGCCTTATTGAGAAGCGTGTCTTCTCGGTTAGATGAGGGACGGCTTGTGTTTGTGATTGTGTATGCATGAGGTTAGGAATAGCCCTTATACTGGTATAAGAGGCAGATGTCGGAGCGGAGCGACGACATCTGCCCATCTGGGGGAGATACGAGAGTAGTTGGCCGGGGGTGCGGGGCGGAGCCCCTGCGGTACGGTAAAGGGGTATTGTAGAAGTGTTACAGGTTGAGTTTGGATGTTGGGACAGGTTACGGGCGAGTTAGGCATGCAAATGGGCATGATGTGCATTTTTGGGATGTGGTACGGGCGTACGGATATACCGTACGGTCGTACGGGGCGAGCAAAAACAGGGAACTGAGAGCCTCGAGTGCGTACTGGCGTACCATATGGGCGTACGGTCGTACCGCAACTCGCAGGAATTCAGTTTGCTCGCAAGTGAACAGTAATTTTATCAGATGAACAGTGCCCGTACGGGCGTACCAATAGGTGGTACGGCCGTACGCGTGCTCGCAGGTTTGTAGTTTGTCAGGCTTTTGGAGTCGGTACGGGCGTACCAATGTCCGTACGGCCGTACGCGACTCTATATTTGACTTTTAAGGCAGATTTCAGACGGATTTTCCTTAGTGTTCATCCCTTTTTCCCTCAGCTTCTATGCCCTAAACCCTACCAAATCACTCTCTAAGTGATTCCATACATCGCTAGAGTCCGAGAACGCGAGATAGAAG
>CANYBF010714394.1:0-24401 GCA_948192965.1 Dalechampia spathulata
AAAGACACTAAATGCAACCCTAATCTGAATCCTGAACTGCACCAAAATGAATCAAGATGCCCATGAGGGCAAAACAACAAAGAGATAGGCTCGACTCATCCCAATCAATCCGACCGATCCAAAATTAGGGTGCGACAATAAGATAGATATTATTCCAAAATTGAAATGATCGTAATACATCACTTAAATAACTTTAAAAAATAATAGGTCAACTTATTCATTTAATATCCTCAAGATATTTACCAAATTGTTTATTATCAAATTATCCATGAATAACATAAAATATAATTTAGTAAAAAAAAATTTATCCATATAAGATCAAAGTACTACATGATGTATATTAATCATAGAAATTATTTAATCTAAAACATTAACAAAAAACTGATTTAACAAAAATCACTTGAATTAAATAAATACACTTGAAATAATCACTTTTTGGCATTCATCAAAATCAAAAAGTCAACATTCTCCCTCTTTTTTGATGATGACAAAACATGATTAAAAAAATATAAGTTCAAAAATATTAAAAATAGAATTTTAGAAAATCTTCCCTTTGAAAAATTCTTATTCTTTTGAAATGCTATGTATATAAGAGAAAAAATTATTATTATGCTCCCCTTGAGTTGGTGTAGAATGCGTACCATACTCCCTTTGAAATATTGTCATATCCAAACAAATAAATTGATATCCGGGATATCCAACATATTTTTAGCACATACAACAATATCATATATAATAGCCATGTAAAAACCAAAATGCGTAAAAGTCAAGTAACTCCCAAATATAGCAAACATGCATGCAAAACCAATGAACCAAAATTGCATGCTAATGCCAAAACGCATATAAAACTATATATCTTCTCCTGTTTTTCTTCAGGAAAAAGGAAAGAAGAAATATGACTAGAGTACTAAAATAACAATAACAATACTACAAAATAATATATGTAGCAAGCTAATTTAAAAAGAAAGGGTCAGAAGCACTACCAGACATTCCAAGTTGTGTAGGCTTAGTCTTCATTATGAAGAAAGACATAGTCATCCTCTTGCAAACATGTTGGGCAATAGACAATTTAAGGACAAGCTGTGTGTCATTTTCTCCACCATTTGACTCACTTTTAGCCTTTTCAGCATTTTCTTCTTGATTAGGTGGCTATTTTCTTCTTAGCTTGGACAATGTATCAGTTACTGAATCAGTTTCTGATTATTCCTCTTTGGCTTCCTGTTCCTCATGAGGTAGCAATTCCTCTTCAGATATCTTCTCTATGAACTAAGGTTCATTATAGATGTTTTTTTAAAAAAATGTCAAGTTCTCATAGCTCCTTAACAATATTAATGATAGGTTGTGCTGCTTTAATATTAGCTTTAGTTGCCTGTTTCAATTCTGCAATAACTGTTCCCATTAGTAGTTTAGAAACAATAATAGAGAAGTGGTTAGGAGGAAATCATAGCTTTAATGCATTGAGTAGAGGTTCAGGAGGAAATCATGATAATCTGCAGCTGTTCTATCTTCTGCTCCAGGACAGTAGTCTCAGTCTTCCGAATATCATGCATATGGAGCGAGATGTCATCATCGGTCTCAATGTCATACAGATTGACACTTTTCCCCTTTTCCTTGATCAGAGCTGGTGGGGTGATGAATTCAGCAGGACTGAGAGCCTCCTGGATCTGTTGTTGCAGGAGGGTCTTGAAGTCATCATTCAGAAGCTTGGCCACAGACTGGTCGATGAGCTTCTGAACTGCAGCCATGGTAGCCTCGTCCAGTGTGGAGGCAACAGGATTAGATGAAGAAGGGACATTTCTGGCGTTCTGTGAGTCCGACATGGTTCTGTACATGACAGAGAAAGGTTAGCATGGATGCATGGGTATGCACATGCGGTTGCATATGATGCACGTGATGTGACACGTAGAATGTATGCGTGACCTATGCTAGGAAATATGCAATGTCATGACTGTAACAAAGCGGGTTAGCATGCGTATGCGTGTATGCATGCGATGTATCACGTAGGATGTATGCGTGTCCTAAAATAAAAAATATTTTATTAAAAGAGGAAATATTAATATTTCATAGAATATAATACAAATGAATAATACACCATTCCCCGGCAACGGTGCCAAATTCTGAAGGCAGGGATTTAGGATGTTATAATAATAATACAAATGCTTAGAGAATTAAATCCCTCAGTCTCTATGGACTTAGTATAGAGTGAGAAGGATATCGAACTCAAGGAATGGTTTTAACCTCATTCATTCATATGAAACATCATCAATTTCTAAGTCTTTATGATGTCACGAATAAAATAATAAGAGTTATGATAATAGTGATAAAAATGATCCTTTAAATCCTAATTAACTAAATCAAGTAGGAACAATGTTTAAACAATCCAATATATGAATGACATTTTCCATTAGTATCATATAACATTCTCATGCTTATATAACATATACTCACATTATTTGCCATAAAATTCTCACTTTACAGATGCAAACATAAATCAATTAAATCATATGTCATATTAATTTGTTCTCAAGAAGTAGATTCCAATAATCTTTTAACTAGAGTGATTAATCATGAATTTTCCACTACTAATGCTAATTCTCACTATTCAATAGTAATTTAGTATCTTAATATGATGGCCAAGCATATAAAGAATGAATTAAGCATTTCATGTAATCAAGAATGTCTAAACATTTATTCATACCTTAATTATGCTAATGATGATTAATGAATCATAAATGATAATTAGATAAAGTAAATGACAAAGTAATAAAAGCAAATAAAAGCAAATAATAAAAGCATTTAAAAGTAAAGACAAATATCAAGTAAAAGGAAATTGCATTTAAAAAGTAAAGTAAAGTAATAAAATAAATGTGTTGATAGGGAAATAGAAGGAGGCTACATTAATTACGTTTTGATTCTTTTGCACTCCTCTATTAATCCACTATGTCTTTTAGAATGACCCTAATGGTCTATTTATAATACAAATTTGAAAGGTAACAACTATTCTAAACAGATGTATTGATTAAATAAAACGGTAGGAAAATGGTTGGTGAAGCGAGGCGTCTTTTCCCAAAAGATACGGTTGTCACGACTCGTGCATTGCTCTTCACGAGTCGTGCTACATTCTTCTCGAGTGATTTTAACCTTCTTTTTGTTTGAAATGACTCTCTGTAACGACTCGTGCTCGATATCACGAGTCATGCTTGGTTCTTCACGATGGCTTTTCCTTTGAATATCCCTTTGTAACAACTCGTGCTCGATCATCACGAGTCATGTTCTTCATGACTGAACTTGCTGTAACGACTCGTGACCTTCTTCACGAGTCGAGCTCTTTCCTTCGTTTCTTCAAAATATCTTCTGTAACGACTCGTGCTTCATCATCACGAGTCATGCTCTTTCTTTGATTTGTTCAGATTCTTTCTGTAACGACTTGTGACCTTCTTCACGAGTCGTACTCCTCACTTTAGCTTTGGTTCCGATGCCCTTTTCTTTCTGTAACGACTCATGCTTCTTCTTCATGAGTCGTGTTCCTCACTTTAGTTTTTCTTCTTCTTTCTTTTCTTTCTGTAACGACTCGTGCTTCTTCTTCACGAGTCGTTCTTTACTTTCTTTCTTTGAAAACTTCCTGTAACGACTCGTACTCTGCTTTTCACGAGTCGTTCTTTATACTTTGCTCACCATTTCTTCTATACTTAACCGATTTTTTCATATTTTTCCTATTTTTCCTGCAAATACTCACAAATAGTCCTCAAAAGTATATTTTGGGACTTCTTTGAAACAAAATTAGAAAAAACCATAAAATATGCATAGTATTTAATAAAACTTAAAAGAAACTTAGGCTAAACACATAAATAACACATAAAATAAACAACAAAATAACAAGTGATCACCCATGATGTGTGGCACACATCAAAGGCCAATCTACATAAAAATTAAATCTGTCAGTACAGAAATAAACCACAGATAAAAATAAGCAACTTTAATGAAGACAATACCTCATTTTGGGTTCGAATCGACCTCCAGTTCATCAAACCAAACATTAATTAAGCAATTAATGAAAACAATTAATTTTAAGGCTAAAATCAAGTAGATCTGGATGATTTATAATAGATCCAAAACCCCAAGTGCACGATCTAGCTACTAGAGTCACTGGAAAATTCAAAATCGAAGCGGTTTGGAAGCGGTTCGGGCGAAAATCGGGTTTTTCTGTGAAAACCAAAGCCAATGTGCGCCACACATTGACTGTGTGTGGTGCACAAGGGCAATGTGTGGTGCACATGGCAAAGAAAATCAGAGAAAAATTTAAAATTTTTCAGCAGAAACCCTATATCCGGCCCCGATCTATGTAGATCGGACCCAAAACTGGGTTTTTGCTAGTGGATTTGCATCCAAATCATGAAAAACAATTTTAAAGTTAAAATTATTTTAGATCCAGCAAGTTTTAAGGTAGATCTAGGACACCCAAGGCATGGAAAGGCCTTGAATGACCCTAAAATGGCAAGATTGGATGAAAAATAGCGTTTTCTGGAAAAATTTGGGGTGATGTGTGCAGCACATCACCCATGTGCACCACACATAGCTTGTGTGTGGCATACATGAGGTGATGTGCGCAGCACATCCCCCACAGAATAATGACAGAATGAAGAAATTTGAAGAAAACGGGAAATTTACCTTATTCGGGCGGCTTTTCTTCCTTGATCTTGCTTGATTCCGTGTTTAGGGAGCCTAAACTAACCCGATTTGTCACTAAATCCAAGTGATTTAATTAATTAGGGGCCTAATTAATTGAGTGGAAATTTTGGCAGAGTTTTTGGTGCCCTTAGAGAGCAAATTTTGGATCCCCTCAGATGAACCCCAAGCTCTATATTTATAGAGCAATTTTTGGGCGTGGCAATTTTGTAATTTTAGCCCGGATTTGAAGTGATGTGTGGCGCACAACATGTGATGCGCGCCACACATTGCTAATGTGCTGCGCGCAGCACATCACTTTTGTCCCGATGCATGGGGCCCACTATGGTCGCTTTCGGGATGCGCCCCGAAGCGTACAAGCGTTATTTGACGTAAGGAACAACTTTGTAGAAGAAATTTTTTCCAAATTTGGTCCCGAGAAAGCGCCCGACCAAAGGTATTTTTATGGAGTTACTATGCAATGTGCTACGCGCATCGTGCGATGTGCTACGCGCATCGTGCGATGTGCTACGCGCATCGTGCGATGTGCTACGCACATCGTGATACGTGCCACTCAACACGGGCAAAACCGGATGCATACCATATGTCAATCGAAGTGTAATCAACATTCCGAGAAACTTTGCAGTTATAAGTTTTCTCAAATTCGGCCCCGAACACCGAGTTTTGGCTAATGGGCCCAATTTAGGGTTGGTGATCCAATTTTTGCCCCAAAATGGCATTTGGCATGCCATAAGATCATTTTTCACGTAGATATCAGCGAAAAATGTATTCTATGCATCCAGAACACTCAAATGGGTGAATTCGGGTGGTGGGCCCATCTGGGTACTATTCATAATGAATAGTACCCTTATGGGCCCCACAACGCAATAGGGCCCAGAAAGTGGCAAATAGCATACCAAACCCTTCACCTCAAGTGAGGCAGTGAATAAGGTGTGTTCTGTGCGTACAAAATGCCTTAAAGCGGATGATAGTGGGAAGCGGACCCCACTAGTGTTTAGCGGGCCCCACAGCGAGGTGAGCCTATAAATGTGGCATTCGGGATGTCATGAGATGTGCCTTGTGTAAGGTATCAGCGGAATGCATTATGTAAATACAGAATACACTGAATCAGCTAATCGGGGAAGCGGGCCCCGCCTGCATACTATTCATAATGAATAGTAACCTAGGTCCAGAATGCAATATTTTACATTCTGTGCATCCTACCACGCGTAAGCAGGTGTGAAATGTATTCTGTAAGTACAGAATACACAGAATAGGAAATAGGAACAGCAGGCCCCACTAATGTCCTAGGTGGGCCCCACAGCGTAGTGGGTCCAGAAAATGGCATTTGCGATGCCAAGCATTGTGCCTTCTGTAAGGCAGCTGGACAATGTATTCTGTAAGTACAGAATACACAGAATGGGTTAATAGGGGCAGCGGGCCCCGCTTCTGCTAGGCGGGTCCCACCTATGTACTATTCATGATGAATAGTACTCAGGGTAAAAAGTGTAATGTTTTGCATTTCAAACAATCTGCCTTACGTAGGCAATAAGGAAGGGTGTTCTGTACATACAGAACACTCAGAATACTTGGCGGGTCCCGCCAGGCGCCATGGTGGGCCCCACCAGTTCTAAAATGTTCTATACATCAGAACACACAGAGGAAGCCACAGGGGCCTATATGTATAATCGGGATTAATACCCAGGACTAAATCCTAGGCAAATCAATAAAGATCCAAAATCATACGATAGTGAAAACTCAAGGTCAACACTGTGGTTTTACATGATCTGTGATGTCATAAATTTTATTATTTTTATAATCTCATTTGTTATTTTGGTTAAAATCATCAATTTTCATCTTTTGTAATTTGAATGTATAGTGTACGTTCACCTATCTGTGGTGCATGTTCACCTTTGTATGGCACACATACTAATAGATATGGTGTATATAACATCCCTCTTGAAATAAACTTTATTTCTTTTTGAAATTTCACTTCATTTTTTAAACAAATAGAAGATTTCTACAACATTTATGACTTCACAATAGTCTAAATGATTTGGAATACTTAAACATTGAATGAAATTTGTTTAATTTTGACCTTAAAATTAATTTTAAAGTTATCATTTTTAGTTCAATTTTGTTGCAAATTAATACAATTGAGCTATGAATTTGGTTATTAATTTATCTCTAAAAAATTATTAATGATTTTAGAGTCTTCCAATTCATTCTCTCATGATCTATTATTTGATTTTTTTCCTAAAACATGGTTTATTTTGTTCATTTTTCAATTCAATACCATTCTTAATTATTGTTATTCAATGCCAATTCACATGATTAGGATGACTTTGGATGTTACTTAAATTCCAAGTGATACTAATAAGATCTTGGAATCTTCAAATTTATTTCCTATGATCAATTTTCTATCAATTTTTATTTAAAAACTAATTTTTCAACTTGATTTCCCTATTAATGCTATTTAATTTATTTTCCATGCAATTATGAATGATTAAAAGTGAATTGAGAAGTAAAATGAGTCTAAATGATTTTTTAGACTGATTTTGGAAGTTTCTTTTCATTTTTATGACATTTTCATGATCTAACTCATTAAATTGCATTTTAACATGAGTGGAATTTATTACATGTAGTGGACTTTAAGTATTGATTAAAGCGTGTACATAGCTTGGATTAGTTCCTAAATTGTCATTTTACTTAAAAATGTTGGTTGTATTTCTTACTTATGCATTTTGACTCATGTTGTCTAAGACCACTATTTCCTTTTATTTGCTGAAGTGGAGGAGATGTTGCTAGGCATCTATTTTGTATTAGCAAAGCTCTTTTATAATAAATTAGGCCTTTATTTTATTAGCATCGCCCTCACATGTATGTTTTGTTTAATTTTACATGTATACCTAATCCTTTTCTAATGCCTTTCTATGGGCCATTTGCGTATATTTTGTTGCTATGCTTTGCTATATTATTGTCACACTATACTTGTTGTTATGCCAAATTGTGTGATTTTTTTCATTCCTATGAATGTCAATACGCCTGCCTAAGATAATTAACCATTTAATCTAGTAAAATTGCTAATATGGAACTCTAAAATGAATAGATTTTTACCATCTAAATCCATCTCTGAAGGGTTTAACTAACAACTATTATGGGTCAGTTGATCTTTTTTTTTAGAACCATTCGATTGCAACTTCATTTTGTGACCTTACACAAGTCCTATCATTCCCTAAGAGAGCCCTTCAAGAAGTTTGATCTTTATTCTAAGCAAGGCTCTGGTGTCATCTGTTGTAAGATTTTACTATAGGTCACGATAAAAGCCCTACTTATAGCTATATACGAGGTTAAGTGCATTGCATATTCCTTTATAATAAGAAGCAAAACATGATTTTTTGTAAAAATGTGAATGAAAGTACATGAAATGGGTACATATACAACTATCTCATATCATTTAGGTCATTTTGAGACCCAAATGCTACTAATAGATTTAGTAATTCATGAAAAATTAATCAAAAATCATAAAATCAACCCATAAAATATAAAGAAACAAAGAAGAAGAAGAAGAAGAATAAAGGAGGCCTTCAGCAACTCACCAAGGTTGGGAGTTAATCATCTTGATTCCAGTAAGTTAATAGGATTTAAGTGAGGTTAATTAGTCCTTAATTATCTAATTAAGTCTAAAATATGATTGATTAAGTAATTTAATATGATTTTGATAGAGTTTACGTAAATTTTTTAATTTTTTGACCTTTTTCCATGAAATACCCAAAGAGTATTTATAGAAAACAATGAGCAAACATCTAAAATTGATTTGCAATATGAGATTTTGGCCTCCCAAAGGATGTGCACTGCATATTATGTAACATGTGTCACACATTACAAGAGCCTTATAACATGTGTTAGCCTCTAGGTGCCTTAGGTAGCATGCACCATATGCTAGAAACTTTCCTCATATGCTAAAATACTAAGAGGACATATGACACATTTTACTTGAGTAAGAAAAATATGCCACATATGTTGCACAAGTTTTCCATAACATGCTCTGCATGTTAAAAAGCCATATAACATGTGTAAAGTATCTAAAGGATAAATGTAACATGCTCCATAGGTTAGGAACACTTATTAGGTGCCAAAACTCATGAATGTAACATAGAATCAAAAATTAAAATCATCATTAAGCTAAATAATGAAAAATGCAATATGAAACATAGGGTGAAAATTAAAGGTCAACAAAGCTCATTATTTTCTACATGAAACTTCCTATCCAACAGTAACTAAATTCAATAATGGAAACAAAAAATCCAACTAAATTACAAAATTTTATTTGAAGTTTACTTACTTATTTTTTCCTATATCATTCGCTTGCAATGACAACTAAAGAAAAACCATATTTCTCTTGTCAAAACATAACTTCTCCAACAATAATTAATTCTCAACATTCTTCAATAAAATTAACTTGATTTTACTACTCATCAATCATTTTGATTTTTCCTCTCTTTATTTATTTATATTTAAACTCATATAACCGAGCCTCTATTATAACCTCTCATATTTTGTAGGATAAAATAATATGATATATATTAGGTTTATATGTATATATGAGAATTTAGATAAAAATATGTTATAGATATATATAAAAAATTAATTAAACCATATATATATTATTTAAGAATTTATGAATATTAATATTATTTATATAGTATGGTGTTTAATTAGAGGTTATTTATATTAAATTATTTTATTATTGGGTTAATAGTATTAGGTTTAAATTGGTCCAATTATAATAAATAATAAATATATACACATAAATATATATATTAATAAATAATTGATTAATTAATTAATTATAAAATATAATTAATACATTAAATATATAAAATACATCAAACATACATATAAGTATCAAGGCAAGTAAAAAGTGCAGTTGGGTGCAAATCGAGAGAAAAAAAAAGCCAATAAAAGACACCTTAAAGAGGATTGAAAAATCAAAATTAGGAATTTTATACAAACAAAATTCAAGGATTTGATACAAGTAGGGGAATAAAACGTATAAGTATGTTGATGAAATTTAATTATTTAAGATTAAATATTTTATGGTATTATTCTTGATTAGAGATTTAAGCATTAACGTTGATGATGGGTTTATGAAATTCATACTCAAATTATAGGTATATTTCTATGATGAATTTTTAATATGTCTTGGGTCCATGAGTTTAGTTTTCTTAGTAAAAATGGTTGAGATATAAATTGACTTTTGAAAATTATTTATGATATACTCCATTATGACTATTTGAGAAATTTAAGTTGAAAACTCCATTGTATGATTGCAAATGAATGTGATGCTCGATGGAACATAGGTGGCTACTACTAGTTTCAATTCAAAATTTTATAAGAATTATTATAGCTATTGGATATTTAGTTATATAAAATGTGTGAAGTAATTTATAAGGACTACAAGCGTAAATATATGATAGTTTTTGTTAAGAAATCATATGATGATACATGCAATAGATTTTAGTAGTATGTATTTAAATTGATGATTTATGCTTAATAAATGCATTTTTTAAATTTCATTATAATCCACTTGGTGAGTTAAATTAGATGGTATTAGTTAGAAGTTAGTTAAGAGAAATTAAATCTCTTATAGAAAGGTGATATTAAATAGTTATTAGTAAGTTTGTTATTGCAAATGTATGGATGAGAATTATGTTACATATTATTATAGGTGTTAGTTTAAGAGGTGTTAAAGGAGTGCCTAATCCGTGATAATTAAATATTCATACCTCCATAAAAGTGAGAGATTATACATGTATATTTTAATTAAAATGAATGTATTACCGCTTGATTAGAAATCAAGGAATGACTGATTACTTTATTGATTTTATATGCTTTACATGGTCACCTTATATTTATAGAGAATTATTATATATTAAATATGGTACGATGCTTGTTGAATATGTTAGAAATTTATATTATGAATGTGGTGATGGATGTTTATGTTATGATAAGGATGAATTATAACTTAGGACTTAGTTTGATGACATGTTTGGACTCTTGATTTTAGCATCATATGTTACAAGGTTACAAGTTACATGATTACATGCTTATAGGATAACCTATTACAAGTTTACATAGTTACAAGATAAAAGATTTTATTCTTATATATGTATAACTTTTTTATATTATTTTTGTTTGTTTCCTTTTAATCCTAAATTGAAATTAAATTTCAACTTGCCTTACTTCTTAATTAATGATATTTCATTAATTTTTTATAGCTTTTACTCAACTAACTCTTTACTATAATATAATGATCCTTAAAAATATCATAAAATTTATAAAATACATAAAATTAATGAGTGTGATAACTCCACCCTCCTTAAAAGAAATTTCATCTTGAAATTACCTTAAAAAGCATCTCTAATAAGAACCTAGTCTTCTATCTTATTAATATTTCCATAACACTTTCGTTAAAGGCATTTATTATCATTGGTTTGATTTCTCAAGAAAAAACAGCAATAATTTCTTGAATATAAGTAAAATTAAATTGCATCCTTATTGGATCCACTAATAATACATGTGATAAATTTGATTGGTAGTTTCAAAGTATTGCCACATGAAAAATGTTATGAATCTTATTCAATTTTATAGGCATTACTAATTTGTATACTAATGATCTCATTTCTTCTAATACCCTATATCTTTTTGTAAACCATAGACTTAACTTATCTTTTCTTTCAAATCTCAATTCTTATTTTCTAAAGAGGCATGTTGAGAAAATTTTGCTACTCATGTTATATCCTCTATTACATCTTTCAAAATTTGTAAAGAAATGTCTATTAAACTATGATCATACTTAATCAATTTAAAATCATCTTTATCCTCTCCTTTACTTATAAAAATGATTCAAAATTAATTAACGTTCTATTTCTTACTCCATTTTAATAAAGAAGAAATTGACATTTTCTACCATATAACATAATGTAGGATATCATCTATTCACTTATGTGGTAGTTATTATTATAGATAAACACCATTGAAGCTAAGTGTTTATTCCAGCTTCCCATAAATATTAACATATATACACGACATATCCTTAAAAAATATAAATAATTCACTTTATTTGTTCATTCATTTAGGAATGAAATATCATACTAAAGTTCATTATAGTTCCTAAGGACTTCTTCAAACTGTTTTAGAATCTCTAAAAATAAATTGTATGTCATGGTTTAATATGTTAAAATTTAGAACTCCATGTAATCTTTCAATTGTTTAAATATATAACATTATTAAACTCTCCAAGTAGTAATTTATCTACATAGATTTGAAATAAATGAATTTTGTTACTTAATTTATTATGATTCACATTTGTCTTTTTTCATTATATGAATAAATGTTTCCACTCTTGATTAGGTAATGGACTTAAAAATTTTACTAGTACTTGACATCCCACTTTCATCTATTATTAAGTAAGTCATCTAATATTTTATTTAGTTATATCTTCTTTACTTAAACACCAAATCCTCAACTATATGTCCATGATGACTCCCTTAATAAATTAATTAAAAATAATTCTTGTAATTAACAATTATCACTTTCTAGTCTTTTTTTTACAACTCATTGATAATGTTGTTTCAAATCTATATGCTCCTTTATACTATTAAAAACCTAGACCAAAATGGTTAATGTGTCTTTACTTTTAATATTTTATTTCTTAACTCCAAATTATTAGGCAAAATTCTATGCCTTTTTTCAAAAAAATGTCATAATGATGCATACTTACCTTGATCCAAACTGAATGCCCTCTTAAGTCTGCTTCACCTTTTTCATATATAGTTCATCCTCATGTATTACCTTTTAAATTAACCTATCTAAAAAAGGCTTACTTGCTATTAAGCCATTATTTTTCCATCTACTATGAAGCTTATTTAAGCATTCAATATTTTTATTTTCTATACAAATGATGGTGAAGTAGCATTCAATTTAACTAAGCTTTCTAATTTAAAGCATCTACTACCAAATTCTATTTCATGATTTGTATTTTATCTCATAATTAGAATCTTTAATTTAATATAATTAACACCCTTTTTTAATAAATTTAAATATTCTTATGGATCTTAAGTATTTTAAACTCTTATAATTGCTGTTAATGTATAATTCCTCATTAAATAATTATTGATGTTATATTTTCAATATACATATCATAGTTATTAATTCTAATCACATATTTAATAATTTCTTTCCTAAAAGTTTCTATAACACATTTTAAAGTTAGACATAATTGCTTTTAAATATCTTCCTTAACCTTTTAAGCTCATTACCATGGAAAGCAATATAGTTTCTATTTATTAGGATAAACCCTAGCTTCATTAGAATTTTATGTTCTAAGATGCCTTCGTTGACACCTTACATGTTCTCATAGCTTAGGGTAAACACTTTTATATGCTTTTTAAACATTCTAATAATTTTTGATTACTCAATAAAAGTCAAAATAATGCAATATGAATAAGGCAAGATTTATCATTTGTATTAATGTTAATAAGTTTAATGCATGGTGTGTTAATATTAAAAATGCTCATGTTCATGCATAATATCATTAGAATAAACACCATAAATATAAGCAAAATTGTTCTTCATTGCACTAAACTTAGAAGAGATTATATCATTATCAAATAAGATAAAAATAGGGATATAAAAATTCTCATACATAATCTCTTCAAAAGTATTTTTCATAAGGTTGGTGATGTCTTACTAGAACTTCTTCAACATTTTCTAAGCTCTATAACTTATCCTCCAATATGGTAATTATGATTGACTCAATGTTGATACAACAATTAGCTAGGTGACCAATATCTTCAAAGATACAGAAATCATCATCAAAGCTAATGGGGGAGGTAAGAATAACAATGTTCTTGTTCTTCTTATCTATTAAGGATGACAGATCATAGATATATCCAAAAATGGTAAAATCTTGATCAAAGAAGGCATATGAGTATGCAACTTAGGAGTGTTATTATATTAGTATGATTCTAGATGAACTTTACCTCTTTGCATTTATCTAACTTGTTAGAAGTAAAGGGATCAAACCCTATGCAAAATATTTCCTCCCATATAGAAATAGGGATGTTGAGCTTAATAGAATCTTGTTAGAACCATCTTAATTCTTTACTAGGTATGAAGTTTATCTTCTATATAATCTTCTCAATAATGGGGCTTGCTTGATACAAGCATGGTTCTTGTTCTTGGATGGTAATGATTTGAAAACTAATCATAAATGATACATCTTCTCTAATGCAAGTTAAAGCAACCTCATCATCAATGGTAATGGTTACCACTCATTCCTCATGTAGGAATTTCATTGTATGATGTAGGGTAGATTATATACCTCCCAATGGATAAAACTAATCCTTATCCAATAGCAGGCTCAAAGATACTAGAATGTCCAAAATAATGAATTCAATAACTAATTTGATTGACCTGGCCATAATAGTCACAATGAAGTTCTTATGAATTCTCTCTTGTATTCATTATAGACCTTGATAATCATCTTGAAAGGTTTTAAGTTATAAATTTATACACCAAGATTAAGCAAGACTTCAATCGATAAACATTGAGAACCATCATCCTTTATGATATAAGAGATGGAAAAGTTCATGATTTACACCTAATGAAGAGTGCCTTGTTATGGTACATCCCCTCTAGTGATAGATTAACATTTAAGAGAGTGATCATGTTAAACTTGAGCTCTTGGTTAATTAATTGACTCTTCATAGTGCAAGCAATGATTAATGGAAATTCCATGTTCGATAAAGCTTTGATGCATGCTTATCAATGTTATTAGGGTGATAAGATAAGATCCCAAATGTTGATGTTGGCTTAGCTCTCCTTAAGTTGCTTAATCACTTTATTATCTTTTGGTTTTCCAACCCCTTTCCCTTTATCACTAGGTTACAAGTTGGACCTTTGGTTAAAGCTAGCTTCATTAATTGTAGATCTCACTTTAATCAACTTCTCTTAATTAACTTAAGCATTAGGCTTCTTCCTAAATATTGGAGGAGTACATACCTTCCACTTCTAATCATATTATGAACTCGAGAGGATATCTTATTGCCCTTTAGGCCCTTTTATGGCTTACAAGGCTTTAAAGATTTTATAACTGACTTCTAAGTCTTGATCAACTCATTTTTCTTCTATTTTAGAACCTCTACCAATCCAACTTTGTTAAATTTCTAAACCTTAACCAACTCACCCTTTAAACTATTAAACTATATGTTGATAATTTCACAGCTGATACTATTATCAACTCATCATTAATATAAGAGAAGGAGGTAACTATTAGCTTCTCTAATAACCTTGATTGAATTCTATAAGTATGGTTAGCTTTATGGTAGTTGAGTAGTGAATTGGTTTTGGTAGAAGGCTTTGATTTATCAAGATCTGTTAGCTTACCAAGTTAATGAGGTCTTAAATGATCTATTTAAGGTAACAACAATCATTGTGTTATGGTCTTGGTTTTCATAGTAGTAGTAGTAGTAGGTTTTGAAGTCTATTATGGCTAGGGTTAGAGTATTGAATTTCAGCTTTAGTGCTTTAATGAGTTTAGGTTTGAGGAGATACTTGAATACCTCAGAAATCTACATTTTAAGGTTTGACTACCTTTGAGGTTGGTTGGTAGGTTGGAGTACTTAGGGTGGTTATTGCAAGGATGTTGATTTATAGGTGTTTTATGTTGTATTTTTTGTGTACATATGGTGGTTTTAAGTTTAGTAAAAGAATTCTCCTTTTTCTTTAACTCTTTTATTTAATCAATCCTTTAGCCGATAAACTCAAATGGGTTTTGTTTAACAAGGGTTGCCTTGTTCATCCACCTCTCAAATTAATCTATGAAGGATTCATTATACTTTTATTTGACCATTTCTAGATTAATTAAGGTCACATCAAATTTGAACTTGAGGCCATATTACTTGTAAAAGGTTATGCATAGTGGCTTCCATTTATGCATGGTTACCTTATTAAGACTATGATACCAAACTAGTGTTAGTCTCTCTAGAGACATGAAGAAGAGTCAATATCTCATCTGACAAGTCTATAGTGCTCATCATCATGGTATATGTCTATGACATGGAATTTATATTTACTTATTCCTTTATTTTTACTTAGGTTCTTATATGTGTTTTGAAAAGTATCCTAAGAACAACTTTCTATACTTTTTCATAAGTTTTGGTGCATGTATTTAATAATGGTTAAAACATAGGCCAATTATTTTCATTGATGGGAAATTTTTAAAGTATGATTTTAATGGTACATTATTAATGGTTGTTGCATTAAATGGAAATAATCATATATTCTCATTTGCTCTTTGTTGTTATAGATTCTGAAAGTAATAGTTCTTGGGAATGGTTTTTCTGTAAGTTATGTTTATCTATTAGAGATCAAGAAGGCTTAGTTATTTCTCTGATCATAAATCTAGCATTCTAAAAGTAGTCTCTATTATCTATCCTAATGCTTTTCATGTAGTTTATACTCAACATTTATTAAGAAATCTTAAATCTAGGTATAAGAGTTCAAATATTGATTGATATTTTTATCGATGTGCTTATGTTTATTAGAAAGTAAATTTTGAGTATTACTTGGCAAAGATTGAAAAATGTAAAAGAGGGATAAGAAATCATCTTCAAGAAGCAAAATTTGAGTATTGGAGTCATTCTTTTTATCCTCAAAAGAGATATAATATTATGATAATTAATTTATCTAAATTAATGAAAGTTATTTTAATTAATTCAAGAGAGCATCTTATTTTATGCATGGTTGAAGCTTTTAAGTTTTTACTACAAAAATGGTTTTATGAATATTATAGCTAGGCTAATATGACATTTACCACTCTTATACTATTAATAAATTTGAGGTTATTGCATGTTGAAGCAACTACAAGGAGGACAAATGTACGTATTTTTTTTTACATTTTTACATATGTAACATATTTATTGTTATGTACTTCTATTTTCATTTATTGTGTGGTATTTCCTCTTTATGAATAATAGGTGTTGATAATACATATTAATTAGTTTCAAGTTATTGATGATACTTTTAATAATGAAATCAACATTACAACTAGAACTTGTACCTACAATGTATGGTAGTTGAATGAGTTTCCTTGTGCACATTCTATTGTATCCATTTTGATGAGGAATTTAAAGCTTTTTGATTTTGCTTCATTTTATTATAAATGTTCAACAGACAAAGAAAAGTATAAAAATCTTGTGGTTCCATTAGGATATGCTTAACAAGCTTATTTTGGCTCCATTTGTCAAATGTTCAATTAGGAGGCCAAAGACATCACATATAGAATTTATTGGTGAAACTAAGTGCACAATCAAATGTAGGAAGTGTAAAAGGACTAGGCATAATAAGCATACATGCAATTTTATCTCTTAGATGTTCTTATTTTATTCAAATGTAAATGACATTTACATATTCAATTTTACATTTCTTTTCCATTGGTTGCAATTTATTTCATTTCATTCAAATAATATATAGTTCAATCTGGAGATGAATCTATTACAAGTTTTGGTTTTATTTTTTTGTAGATATTCTTATTTCTTTTTATTTTTAATATATTTTTATTAACATTTATATACATACATATATAGATATATATATATATATATATATATATATATATAATATTATCCTAACATTTTTATTTCAATTCATAAGTACATCTTATTTATAAATACATTTGATATTAAGAATGTATGAATTATTTATTAGAGTTATTTTCCTATAGATATATTGAGGCTTTTGTAGATAATTATATTCATTTTTATATAATATAGATAATATATTTATTATATCGATGAATGATGTTTCATGCTAATATACATAATGATATTTATCAAAATAATGTTTTTGTAATGCTATAACATCTATTGAAAGGTAAAAAGTACATAATTGTGATAAAGCAAAAATATTAGTTCAAAAATAATAGGTATGAAACTATTGACACCTAAACCAATAAATTAACATATTTATTATATTAACATGATATTATTCTTATTCTGAAACTTGAAAAGCTTCTTGATCTTAAAGTCATACATTTCCTCTCTTCTTTTTTGATTAATATGGAATCACACATACATGCTTAATCTTTAGTGATTCAACATTTAGTGATTTTTCTTTTAATGTTGGTTCCTATTTTTCAAGATTATTTTCTTATGATAAGTCAATTTCCAAATCAAAAGTTGGAGTGCTTTCTTGCTTGATATCATCATTTTTTGCACACTTATATGTCGACTTATTTTCTTCTTCTGAATTAATTATATCAATGTTAGGACTTTCAAGATTTTTTGATTTTCTTATCATCCTTTTGATTTTAAGTTGTTTCTGCATTTTCAAAATGAAATTATAAATATATGGATATATACGAAGATATCAATTAAGGATATATACATATATAAATAATTACCTTAAAGAGTTTATCTTACATTTTTTTAGTTATTTCCATTTCTTCGAGCACTCTCTATTTTAGCTATTATGATAACAATGAGTTTTGATATTTGTTTCATTTTTAATGATAACATAACATTTTTTTTAGAAATGATAATATGTATATAAAAATAAATAACTTATTTACATCCAACAATGTAAATACTCATATTTACTTGAAAAGAATAAATAATAATATAATATTTTTATCTAAAAATCATAATATGTATATAAAAGTAAATAACTTATCTATAGCTGGCAATGTAAACACTCATATCTAGTTGAAAATTTTTTGCAATACATAATATTTTTATTTAAAAACCACAGTAAATATAAGAGTAAATAACTTATATACTACCAGTAATTTTAATACACATCTTCTCTAAAAGAATAAACAATAATACAATACTTTTGTTTAGAAATCACATTATGTATATAAAAGTAAATAACTTATCTGCAACAAATAGCATAAATACTCATATATAGTTGAAAAAAATTTAATAATAATAAAATATTTTTATCTAATAATTATAGTAAGTATATAAGAGTAAATAACTTATCTATAGCTAGCAACGTAAATCATAATATGATTACTTACTATACATATTGTTACCTTAATCACTTGATCTTCTTATTCCATGGTTTTCATCTCTTTTGGCATCTTTGTTTGTCCTTGTTCGTGAAATCATCATTTGAGTTTTAAAGTTTATGTACTATATGTTAAGAAAAAATAAATATAGTAAATATATTTGTTTCTTATATTTACTTCACCTTAAGCACTTGATCTTTCTTCTTCAATTATTTTTATATCTTCTATCATTTATCCTTTTCCTTTCTCTTATAATTATGATTTCAGTTTTCAATATTTTTTACTTTCCATTTACATAACAATAATTGACATACATACATTCCAAAATGTAAATAACATAAATGTATGTACTTATTGTTTATATTATATGTATTTATTGTATGTATTATATGTATTTAAAGTAAAATACATATTATAAATATATATAATATATACAATAAGTACATACATTTATGTTATTTACATTTTGGAATATATGTATGTCAATTATTGTTGTGTAAATGGAAAGCAAAAAAAAAAAAAGAGAACTAAAATCATAATTATAAGAAAAAGGAAAAGGATAAATGATAGAATATATAAAAATAATTGAAGAAGAAAAAGATCAAGTGCTTAAGGTGAAGTAAATATAGGAAATAAATATATTTACTATATTTATTGTTCTTAACATATAGTACATAAACTTTAAAACTCAAATGATGATTTCAGGAACAATGACAAACAAAGATGCTAAACGATATGAAAATAATGGAATAAGAAGATCAAGTGATTAAGGTAACAATATATGTAGTAAATAATCATATTATGATTTACATTGCTAGTTGTAGATAAGTTATTTACTCTTATATATGATCACTTCTGTGACGACAGTAGTTTTGTTCACTACTTCACTACAGGTATACAAATTGCTGTAGTAAGATATCGATCCCATGAGGATTTAGTGATTTATCCACCACTATTTAGATTTCCGGTTTGTTTAGGCAAGAATAAGAGGTTGGTGTTTTGGAAGTAGATAGTTGCAAAGACATACAAGTAGAAAGATAAAAATGGATTTAAATTAAAGAGTAAAATAGTTGATGTGAAACATAGGACTTGAAATCATCATCATCAAGTTAGGATAACCGTACATGTGCTTATTGCTACCCAAGATATCCCACAGCATCAAATTCCCTCTCTCGAGGTGAAATCAACTAAACCTCACTCTAATCTTCAGAATTCCTTAGTCACAATTAGGGTCCTCTAATTAGGGAGACTATCTAGTAATCATACAGAGATTAGAGGCATGAAGATCTCTCTCACACACTACACTAACTAGAATGAGTAAGCTTTCCATGATCCAACTCTCGCTACAATTACAGAGCTTAAGTTATTAATTAGAAAAATAACCTTTAGATTTGAACATCTTGTAATGAACAAGCATTCTATAATCTAACTCTCATTGTAATTATACAGCAGAGGTTTGTTCCCAAAATCAAAATTTAGATTTAAACATTCATAGCAATATTAACAAGCATAAACACAAGAGTTATCCTAAAAGGGATTCAGAAATCAAATCCTACATAAAGTACTTAGCCACTCATGGCTGAGAAAGATGATACAAGAAGAAAATGAAGAATAAAGAAGAACACTATACAAAATTTCCAGAAAGATCCTGAAGCTACTGGTGCAGATGCTGAATGCTTTATCCCTAGATGCCATCCTCTTTTTATGCTTTGAGTGGGGGTCCTCCACCTTTAACTCTAATTTGTTTGCATTTTTGCCCATCTTGTTGATTTCTTTGCCAATGAGGTCTCCATTAAAGCTTTTTATCTTTGTTCCCCCCATGGATCCCTTTTTCCCTCTCAATCTTTTGCAGATTTTGTACTTTAAATGGCTCATAATTGAGAAGTCACGATCGTGACTTACTTCCTTGAATGTGCTCGAGCTTCAATCCTTCTGTCATGATCGTGACTTTGAATGTCATGATCATGACTTAACTTGGTTTGGCTTTGCTTCTCTTGGCTTAGCTTCTGTCACGATCGTGACTTTGAATGTCACAATCATGACTTGCTTGGAGGTGTCTTCCTTGCATTCTTTCTATCATAATCATGACTTGACTTGAAATGCCTCAAAACTCTTCACTTCTCTTTGGTTGCTTCCCTATTGCTACACACTTCAACAAAATCATCAAATTCTACTAATTCAAAGCAGAAACATAACAATTAGAACATTAAAACTAACTAAAACTGCTAGAACAATCATGTAAATTAATACATATCAACATTCCCATACTTAAACTTTTGCTTATCCCCAAGCAAAGACACACACAACAAAGAATTTTTCAATACTTAATATGTGGCAATTTGCATTTCCTGGAAGTAAACATTATTAACTATCATCACCCGCCTTGTATAGTTCCTTATAAACCTAGTAAGCCCCTAAGTAATGAGAAGGTATAAATGTTTAACTTAGACAATTAAGCTTGAACATTCATATAGTTGCACTAGCTAACATAACACAAATCCATGATTGACACCAAACTTAAAGTGTGAGTGATCTAATTTGCTTTGTGTTTTAAGGATCATAAGGTTTTGTTTATTATATTTCCTTTTTCTTTATTTCTCTTATGGCTCTTGTTCGAGAGGTAGGTCTTTCTCGTCGAATACCCCACGCTTTTGGCAACAGTACCCGGTTACTTGACATACTACCTACACTCAAATGGCTACTAGCTCTATTCTTTCCACCAAGGCCAGTTTTGGGCACCCTTGATGACATCGGAATGATGAGCTCTTTGCCTTTGGGCTTTTTATTTTACTTTTTTTTATTTCCTTAGTCCTTTCCTCCACTTATTATAACTCATCACATTCGCATCTTAGCATTTTTCATAAATTTAGGTTCTTTTGTCTAGTGCACATATAGAAGGATCAAACTTATTGTCTAAGGTAAATATGTATACCTACTCACGCCTAGGGATTTACTAAGTTTATAGAAAGAACTAATCCAATTGGGGTGATTTCAAGTTAATACATGCTCAATTCCAAGAAAGTGCACATGCCATATTCAAGCAATCACAATTCAAAAAATTCATGCAATTATGCAACAAACTTTAATCAAGCAAGAATGCATACAATAATAGACAATAAACAAAGTAAACATTCCCACACTTAGAGAACACAGTATCCTCAATGTGAGAAAAACATAAAAACATGTAAAAAGAGACATATAAAAGAAGGGGTGGGTTGAGATTCAGATGCCTATAGGAGGTGGAGATGATGGTGGAGATGGAGTGGGGGAAGGCACATTGATGCTCGAGAGCTCAAAGAATTGAAGCATTTTTCTTCTTTGATAATGTTGCTCTCGGCGAATTTCATTGACAGTGGCCTCCACTCAAGTGAGGCGAGCGGCATTGTTAGCATTGCCTTGCTTGATCCTAAATAGCAACTCTTCAATTGTACACTCTGTTGTAGCTTTTGCTGCCCTTGGGCGCTCCTCCTGCTCCTCATGCTGTGTCTGTTCCTCAGCATGTGTCTGCTCTACAGTATTTATCTATTCTTCTTTGGAAGCAGCACCTTCCTCTTCCTCCTCATCTGCATCTGTGGAATCCACATCAAGCTGCCTTTATTTGACGGCCTCACGATCACCATAGGATTTGAATTGTGTGCCTCTCTTATAGGTGAGCCCTGCATCCTGCAAATACTTGGGAGAAAACCGCTCGGATGGTAACATTGTTAGGCCAGTCATATCGATATCAAAGTAGTCGGCAATGGCAGTGATCACATGGCCTAGTCCTAGTTTTCTACTACTTGGTCTCGCCATCCACTGGAACCCCTTCATTAGGTGAAAGATGGTGCAATAAGGTTGGTCATTTAGCATGCACCACATAGAAAAAAGTTCCTACACAGAGACCTGTTGTTTTCTATCTTTGCAAAGACAGAAACAACCAAATACTTATGGAGTAGGGTAATGACAGGGTCCCTAATTAACATGTTAGGTACATTGTGGGCATTGTATGGAAATTGGCCTCCTGTGATTTCATTCCAGAAGATCTTAGCTCTACAATTGGCACGTGAAGAAGTGAGTCCCACCTAAGGAATGCCTAGCACATCTTCTATCATTTGATAGATCATTTCCATACCCTTTCCTTTCAAGTAAAACCTAATGCGACCTAGCCTATTATCCACTAGTTCACAGGTAGTGTAGAACTTGTGAGTAAGTTCCTTGCAAACAGGGTGTTCATCAATAATAAACTTGTCCTATCCCAACTTGGAAGTAAATGCTTTCAAAGGGACTAGGGCCTCTAGCTATTCTAAGACATTCCAATCAAAATATCATGACAGGATTAAAGTTTTCTTACAAATTTGTTTATATCTTCTGCCTTCTTCTGGGGAATGGATTGGAAAGGGTGCCCCGTATTGCTCGGTGAAGTCCAGCTGTGATTGGGATGAGGTGGAAGCTTTTGCCCTGTCCCTGTCCCTTGGGTGTGTAGCAACAGGCTTCACTCTCCTTAACATCCTGGAAATGAAGAACAACAATTTCAATAAGAGGAGATTACTAAAATTTTTAGGTTAAATGACAACATGGCTCTGTCACGATTGTGACTTACAAAGTCACGATCATGACTTTCAATTTTGTTTCCCCCGCTTTCTTCATTCTTGCATAGAATCACTCAACAACCTCACTATATGTACAATCACACTCAACTTATCATAAAAACATGAAACATGCATGCTCAGATCATCCTCAATTCATTACAATTGATTTTCCCCAATTAAAACCTAAAACTAAAAATTTGAACATTCAAGAACAAAAGAGAGAAATGGAGAACTTACTTGTGATTTGATGAAGATTGAGAGCAAAATCATGGTGGAAACAAGTAATCTAAGTGCTAAAATATCAAAAGATTGAAGGAAATTGAGTTTGGAGAGAAGGTGAAGAATTTTTGAAAGTTGGGCAAGTGAGGAGTTTTGGTTTAGAAGAGGCAAACTCCCTTTTATACTTGGAAAGAATTCTGGAAAAAATCGAGCTGGGAGGTTGCTGTCACGATCATGACTTTACTTAGAAAAAATTTTGCTGGCCTCGCTCGGTTACCTACTATTCTATCACGATCGTGACTTGCCTTAAACTCCACATTTTTGACTTGTTATAGTTCACCCTTCTGTCACGATCGTGACTTTTAATGTCACGATCGTGACTTACCTTATTCAACATATTTATTACATTTTTATGAGCTTTTCTCTTCCTAAAGATCAATGCACACAAAAACTAACTGCAAGGTATCATTTTACACTATGAAATTATGAATTCAACACATCACAACCCCTAATAAACAACTCAATCATAATAAAAAACTTAAACACACATAATTGAAAGTGCATAAACATGCCAAGTTTAAGGTCATCACCTAGACCTTACCTGTTGTTGGACCTAATTCAAAGGTGTTACCTGTGATTCCCCGTGTCGGAAAATGCGGCGTGCTAGTGGTGTGATAAATGTGCACAATGAAAGAATGTGGAGTCACCACCCAACTCATCTAGTTAACTCAATTGAGTAACTAAACAAGTCAGGAAAACCCGAGCCTTCCTGCTGAGGGAAAGCAGCCTGAATTTCTTCAGAGTTGGGTTCGGCATTTCGGTTTTACTTATCTTCCGTATTATCGTATTCACTTTTCCGGTTTTAATAAAAG